>PVIU01016439.1:0-44996 GCA_004026605.1 Ondatra zibethicus
TGAGTTCAGTCCCTAGGACCTGTATGGTGGGAAAGAAGGTCCAGTTCTGCAAGTTTTCCTCTACCTCAAATATGCACTGTAATACATGTTATCCACACATACATTCATATAGGCATGAAAAAGACATACATGCATACATACTTACAGGTGTGTGTATCAAAAAGGATCATAAAAGAAGTTGCCATGAATGAGACATTTCAAAGGGAGTAAATAGGAAACCAATAAAGGATAAAATCATACCCCCAAAAGAATCAAGGTTATAAAAATACCGTTGTCCCTAGACTAGAAAAACAGAAATAGTTCTTGGTTCCTGATAGAATTCTAGCTCCTGGAGGAGGCTGTGTAAAGCTATATGGATTTATATAATTTATATAATTTTTGGATTTTTTATATAGACACATAGTCATACAAATACATGATATGACATAAAAGAAGTAAAACTGTTTGGAGATTTAAAATTACAATTGAGAATGGGGAGGACCAAGAAAAGTGAAGGTAGGGAGGTATGGGGATATATATGTGTGCATGAAAGCTTGAACATATAGTTAAAAGTATAAGAGCTTCAAAAAGTCATGTAGTAGGGAGGAGAGGGCTGCATTCCCGGTGCCTGGTTAGCTTATACCCGAAATAATTACACAGAAACTGTATTAATTAAATGACTGCCTGGCCCATTAGCTCTAGCCTCTTCTTGGCTAATTCTCACATCTTAAACTAACCCATATCTAGTAATCTGTGTATCACCACGGGGTCATGGCTTACCGGGAAGATTCTAACCTACGTCCATCTCAGGCAGGAGAAACATGGCATCTGTCACACTGCCTTTTCTTTCCCAGCATTCTGTTCTGTCTACTATGCCCATCTAAGGGCTGCCCTATCAAAAGGCTAAGGCAGTCTCTTCATTAACCAATGAAAGCAACCCAAATACAGAAGGACCTCCTACACCAAAGTCACATTCATGTATCTGATTTACTAGATACAAATCACTATAAATAACATATGCATTTATGTCATTGATAAATTTTCTACCAAGTTACTCCAGATGCAAAAGTTTGTTCCTCTAGAGACTCAAACAACTCAGTTAACATATTAACTTAAATAAAATGGATACAATCATTGGAATTAATTAAGAGATGTAATTTATAATTAAATATTTTTTTAAATATTAACAAATAATGACCAAAAGCTATTTATTCTGCTTGCAAAATTATATAAATCCAAACTTTTAGTTTGAAATATAATTAATAGTAAGACTTCCAGTGCTTCCCTTTAAACATGTTAATACCAAGGCATGGAGCTACCAGTCAATGAAACATCAATTTTAAGAACTAAGTTAATTAAAATAATTTTAATAGCTGAGTTAAAACTGTCTTTTTTCAGAGGTTTTCATTCTTTACGTGTAAAATTCAACAAAATTAACACATAAAACATTATTGCTATAATGCAAGTTTATCTGGGTTGGTAAGATAATTGTCAGATTATTATGAAATAGAACTAGTGCAATATCAACTTGTGGATATGTGGAAAGCCCATAGATGCTGTAGTTGCACTTCATACTATGGGCACTGTGCTGAATAAGAGACAAAACCCCTGCTTTCCTTAAGTGTGCATTCTAGTGGAAGGAGTGAAATATGAAATATATGAAAAGAAAATATCTAATCAATTTTAGCAACAAAGATGGGGTATCTCGACAGGCAAAACAGTATATTTGTGAAATCTTGTTGATGAAAGTTATGGAATGCTATTAGAAACCACAGCATCTGAATAAGGAACTGTGCTACAATAGATTGACCCTTTATAGTAAAGTCAGTTCATCTTAAATGAAATACAATTAAAACTAATAAATGGTAAAGAAGACACCAGTAAAAATTAACATGAACATTTCTAGGGGGCCAATAATAAAAGATCTGAAGAAAGAGTACACCTTAAGAAACCAAGACTTCAGGGCCAGAGCAGGCCTCAGGCAGTGAACTCCATGAGAGGAGGAGTGGATCCAGACCAGGGTCATTTGCAGAAGCAAGACTGGGCAGGTGATCTAGGCCAGAGCAGGCCTGAGGTGGTGAGCTCCATGGGAGCAAGATTGAACCAGCTACCTAGGCCAGAGTGAGCCTGAGAAAGTGAGCTTCACAGGAGTGGGAGCGGATCCAGTCCAGGGACATTTGTGGACCAGGACTGAGCCAGCAACCTGGGCCAGAGCAGACCTGAGACAGCAAACTCCATGGGAACAGATACAGGGGATCTACCACTGAGCTAGTGAGCTAGAGACAGAGACTGCTGAGGGTCCGGACATGAATCTGGGACTTCAAGGGAGTAGATCTAAGCCAGGACCCCTGTGGGTCTAGGTGTGAGTCTAGGGCCTCCAAGGAACTAGGCCTGAGCCAGGACCTCAGCGGGTCTGGGTATGAATCTGGGTCCTCTGGGGGAGTAGGAAGGGACCAGAGATCACTGTGGGTCCAGGCATGAGTCTGGGACCTCAGAGGGAGTAGGCCTGAGCCAGGACCTCTGTGGGTCCAGATGTTGGTCTGGGACATCAAAGGGAATAGGCAGGAACCAGAAACCTCTGTAAGTCCAAGCGTGTGTCTAGGACCTCTGAGGGAGTAAGCCTGAGCCAGGTCCTCTGGCATACCCGAGCCTGGGAACTCTGAGGGAGTAGATGGGAGCCAGAGTCCTTTACAGGACCAACCTCAAGCTAGGAACCTCTGCAGGAACCGATCCAGACCAGGAACATTTACAGAAACAGGTCTGAGCCCTAGAGCAGGCCTGAGACATCAAACTCCAAGGGAGTGGTGTGACGCCTGGGAGTGCCGAGTGACCTCCAGGAACACGGAGTGACCAACAGGGTAACTAGAACTGTGGCACTGACTGTACCACGAGGAACAACCATCTGAGCCTTGGATTCACTGGCCCCTAGAAGATTAATCAACAGAATCACAGACAGCCCCAACCACACTTATTAGAGGAAAAGATGAGTAGAAAAGGTATGAACACACGCAACACCACAAAGAGCAACACGACACCAGTAAAACCTAAAGACCCTAAAACAGCAAGACTTGAACAACCAATAAGTGGCTTTTAGACATAAAACAAAGAAAACCAGCCTACAATTCACAATCCCAGAGAACCTAGACAACAATGAGGACCCTAAGAGAGAGATAAATGGATCTAATCTACATGGGAAATAGAAAAGGACAGGGTCTACTGAGTAAATTGGGAGCATGGGGACCATGGGAGAGTGTTGAGGGGAGGAGAAAGGAAGGGAGGGGAGCAGAGATAAATGTATATCTCAATAAAATCAATAAAAAATGTTATGCCCAAAAGGGTTACATTTTTTTAAAAAAAGTGGTTGTGAACTGTTCATTGAAATAGCCCACTGAATAATCTAGCTGTCTAGATAGAAGTCACAAAGGTGAAATATTCTAACTTCTAAAATAGATATACCAACCTTTGTTCTAAAATACATAAAATACCTGAATTGTATATAGTTCATGTATGAATTAGTGAAATTTTAAATTAAAACTTTCACTTCTGTCTGTGAGTCCTTCATGATTAGTACAATCTTACCCTTTTTAAATTAGTACCAAAACTTAGGTAAAATCACTACATTTTTCAGCTTACTTTTAGAAATAATTTCAACCACATAAAACTTCATTTGCATCTCTAATTCTGAGATTTCTTGAAAGCAAGGCTCTGAATTTATTGTCTTAATTATTTTTATTGTTTATAACACATTTTGATAAAAGCAGACATTGTTATTGAGTACAAGTCCTGTCTATTTCTTCAGTTTGTTTTTGCAAAAAGAAAGACAGAAACATAAAAATAAACTTTAAAAATAGTACATGAACCTATCATAGCTGGAATCTGTGTTGATATTCTCTGCCCATGTTACCAGCAAGGGCCATTTGGACACCCGTGGTCTAGGTTGCCACGTAAGGCCATGCTGATGTCCAAGGGCCCTGCTGTTTCCAGGACCATATTAATCTGAGTGGCCTGCAATGCCACTGGGGTGAACTGTAGCTGAGGACCATTTCTGGGTGCATGGTACTACTCCAGCTAGAGTCTGTATTGATATCCCTGCCCTGTGTTAGCATCAGGGGTCATGGGAGAGCTGACCCGAGTGTCCTGGGCATCCCTCCCACCCCACTGGTACCTCAGTGGAAGAAATGCCACCCACCCCAAACCCCCATGCCCTGTCCAGGGAGAACTGATCCCAACGGCATGGTCATAGGAGAGCCGGCCCAACCTTTGATGGCCCTGAGAGAACTATCCATCCCGCTCACCAGCAGTCACAAAGGAAGACCTGGCCCCACCCCACCATGCATGGGAGAGCTGGTGACCAACTCAGCTACCACCTAGGCACACATTTAGGACTACAACATCTACCCCATCTATGACCTGCTGGAGTGTGTGAAGGGACTGGTCCTGCAGAATCATAGCCACAGGATTTCCATGACTCAGGGCAACAGCACGATATTGGAGAGAAGTTTTGGTGAGAGTCTAGTATAGACGGTATAGCAGAAGCTGGAGGTCTTAAACCAGACCAACAACTCATTGCAATGAATATTTGCAAATAAAACTATTTGGGGAAAAGGATATACTGTATGACACAGCACAGCTCCTAAGGCCACTATGACAAATGAGTATGTGATGGAGAGGTAGGAAAGATGGAGAAGTAAAACATTTTTCTTTTTTCTTTTCTTCTTCTTTTGTGGGGGATTTAAAAAGAGATAAATAATCAGTACATGTAAGAAAATCCAGGATAATTGGAGAATGATATCTAACACAGAACTACCAGGATAAAGCAGGAGACCATCTTTCTGGGTAGAGAGAGACGCTCCTTGTTAGCAGGGACCTGGAGTCATGCTGGTGGCATGTTGGTGACATCCTGGAGTTTGTTGAGAGAGCATAAAAACAGCTGGGCTGGGCAGTCTCCAATAGCCACCATTGCGGACACCCTGACTCTGGAAGAGGCACACAGCTGGCACCGGTGTCTCAGAGTCCTATGGTCTCCTGAACAGACTATTGACACAGTGTAGCTTCAGCCTGATACTCTTCAAACATGTGCTCCGCATTTGTTGGGAATGGAGAGAAGTGTATTTGCTATTAATAGAAGCCAAACACTATTTTCTATTTTTTAAGTAAAACATGATTATAGAAAATATACCCAGAAATCCGGGCACAGTGGCACATTCCTGCCAGCCCAACACTAGGGAAGCTGAAACAGGAATCCAAAGTTTGAGGTCAGCCTAGACTACACTGCAAGATCTTGGCTTGAAAACAAAAAGGAAAAACAAGGAAAGGAGAGAAGGAGAGCAAGAGTGAAAGCAAAAAATGGAAAGAAAATGTACCACAAAAATAGAATAATGTGTCATATACTGATAATGACTTGTAGAACTATGGCATGGTTTTTAATATGCTTTGTCATGTGTTCAAATGTAAATGTAGTCATGGTCGAACTGTAAATAATGAACTGAAGCAGACAGCGAGACAAGCAACACCAACCATGGGAGGGGCAAGAGTGGACAGCTTTCATAAAGAGTCCCTGGGCTTGAGACAAGAAAAATACATCATTATTTAAGATGGAAATGTAACTTTTTTGTCCTGGTTTGAGGCTAGTTGGTGGTTTTTGCCTTTGACAACTTCAGCTTCACATTCCTAAAGTATAAGTTCAGTTCCTGCTCTGAGTTAAACAGGTTTCAGCTTGCTTAGGAAGAGCACAGGGTATCAGAACCCCTTAGGCTAATGTCCTCTAATTAATTTCAATAAGAGCTTGACTAAGAAAACTGTCAAGCTACATACAAAGAAATTGTTAGAATATTTTGAAAGTCAAAATTCATGAAAAGTCATTAAAATATCTCCCCAAAATACAAAATAAGATACTTAAAATCACTAATCATAATATACTTAAAATATATTGTGAAAATAATAGAAATTTTAACATGCTTCTAATAATGAAATCTTACCTTAAAATCAATTTTCTCAAAATAAAATTGATCAAAAATATAATCACAGTAGCCACCAAGTGGACAAATCTTGGTATTGCATCTCAATCTCGTCATACTAGCTATGCCTTCTGTGGATGTCATGAAAAGATGTATCTGAGAGCTTAGCAACTAAATAACACATCTTACGTAATTAGCAAATATACTTTCACTGAAAAATAGAGAAAATAGCTATTAATATGGAATTATCAAAGTTAAGGACCTAAATGAATGAATTTAAAAAACATTATGAAGTAAATACTTTATAAATCAGGAGTTCTCAACTTGTGAGTTGTTACCCATTTGGCAAACCTCTCTTCAAAAAATATTTAAATTAATATTCATAACAGTAGCAAAATTACAGTTATGAAGTAACAACAAAGATAATTTTATAGTTGGAATAAAACATAAGGAACTATATTAAAGGGTAGCATCAGTAGGAAGGTTGAGAACCACTGCCTTAAATCAATTGAATAAATATAAAATCAATTTAAAGAAAAACAGGTAAATGTCAATCTTTATCCTATAATAATTTCCAATATTCATAGCTAATAAATTATTAAAAGGAAACAGTAAAGTACAAGATCACAAATTCTATAAACATTGAAATATCTAACATTAAAGAGAATGTCTGTGTTACCTTTGAACACAGCACCAAACATGGTAAGTACTGCCTAAAATAGGGTGACAGGTGCATCTCAGCTGTATCCATGCAGGTGGGCCTCTTTAGAATCCTATCATTCAAGGAAGTAAGTCCTGTCTAGTCCAGGAAGTAAATCCTGTCCAGAAGAATAATCACATCAATAACAGTATCCAATATCTAACACTGTTTCTAAGTACTTCATACAAATTAATTAGTCTTCATAATAAGCAACTGTGATAAACTTAATAATGTCCAACAAGTGATATCACATCCTGGACCTTGTAAATGTGACATTATGAGCATAAAGAGTCTTTGCAGATGTGATTAAAGCACGTCATATTGTGACATTATCCCATATAAGTCTGCATGTAATCAAAACTGTCTCTACAGGAGAAGGGCAACAGGAGATTAGATGCACAGAGGGAAAAACAAGATGCACAGAAGAAAAGGTAGGTGATAGAGGGCAAAGGCAGAGGCTCTCCCTTGCTTCAAGTCATCCTCCAACTTATTTTGTTCTGAAAATTGAAGTTCCAGTCAGTACTGGACAGAATAAAGTAATAATGTCAGCTTATAGTTCCCTTTGACTGCCAATAACTTCAAAATTTTTTGTAACTTACATAATAACCAAATTCTTTCTTTTAGAATAGACAAATTTTTCATTGGTTTCTTTAATAAAATGTATTTGCTAGTAAGTCATCAGATAAAAGCTAATATGCTCCAAACTACTATAATTTCTCTTCATTAAGGATGTATCTATATGAATGAAAAATGATTGTTTTAAAACATTTATCATTTCTGCCACCTTGAATCACTCCTGGATTTAAGTAGGAGGACAATATCCGTAATTTGAGTGGTGATCACAGAGTGTAGCAAACACAACCTAAGAATATGGCCAACTTGGCTAACTAGATTGGTTAAGCACCAAAGTAGAAGAAGAGAATCCAAAGCTGAACTCACAGGTCAAAAGAGCCATATTAGGTGTAAGGGAGACAAACTGGAGGCTTGAGGTGATATGAGTAGTTCTGGATAACCCTCCTCTCTGTGTAAGAAGGAATGTTCTTTTCCATCCACAGATGAATCCAGGTTAGACAACAGGCGTGAGTCATTTAGACCTTACATTGTCTAACTGCTAGTCAACCTCCTTTAGAAAGAATGGTATGTTTTTGATACATTAATTTCAGAACTATCAAATGCTTCACTAATTCTAAAAAGTCATATAAGAGTTAAAGTTAAACCATTTCATAATTAGTAACATCTTCACATCTGCCTTCTATGTACTTCCCATCAAAATGATTTATGATTTAAAGTTATTCTTTTCCGCTAGTACAATGGCTTAATTATGCCACATAAATCTCACACTAATTTCAGCTACATATCATTGTAGAATATAAAGGCAAGTTCCAATTCATATGGAATACAACCATAATATTGAATTAAAAGTTTAACTTCAGGAAGTATCACATAGTATTTTCATACCAAAATTATATTTCAAACATGGCCACTTGCAGCAATACTGTTTGGTGTTGAAGTATATTTGACACCACTGTGAAACTTGAGACTATCAATAAAGTCAACCTTGAATCAGGGGGTGGAGCCAACAACTAGTCAACAGGAATAAGTCCTAGAGAGTATGGAGGAACCAGAAGGATGGATAGAGAGATGTGCAAGAAGGAGTAGTGAGAGACTTGGGATTTCGCAGTCCTTTGGTTTGGGACCACTGGAAAGATGTTCTCTTGTCAGGTCTCCAGTCAGAAAAGAAAGTCAGCTAGTTGCTTCCCAGCCACTTTGAGCTAGTAGGTTTTTACTGAAACATCTGACTCCTGAGTCTTTTTTTGATGAATAGAACAATAGAGACTTAGTTAAAAACTATACTTGGCAGCAGCAGCCAAGTTGCAGCCAGCAGGTCTGGAAATCTCACCAGACCATGGTCTGAGCAGCAGGGCACTGACTATGGGGCCTCAGGGTCACAGACAGTTGTCTGTCATTTCTAGAGTTTTGGAAGTTTCTTACAATGCACTTCCTGTTAACTTAGGTGATATTATATCCATCTGGGGTCTTTTATGGAGTTGAAGAGTAGATAGCATGATTATAGTTTTCATTAGTTATAATAAAAGATAAATTAGGTATGAAACTCTAGACTCGTAAAGATAGATGATGGAGTATTTTCTTTAATTTTGTCAAATATAAATAGATTAAATATTGTAACTGTAATTCTTATAAAGAGAGTCAGGAAGACACCAGAAGCCAGTGGATAAGCAAGATGTTAGCCACAAACCTTGTTTGTGGTAAAATATAGATTAATAGAAATGGGTTCAGTTATAAGAGTTAGTTAATAATAAGCTTGAGCTAATAGGCTAAAAAGTTTATAATTAATAGTAAGCCTCAGAGCTGTTATTCAGGAGCTGGTGGTCAGGAGAGAAACTTCCAGTTACAGATGGTAGTTAATAGCAGCAGATTCAGATGTAGCTGCTAAGCCAATGCAAAAGCAACATCTGGCACCCAACATGGGGTGCTAAATGGAGTCAGCCTTTCTTTGGAATGCCAGCTCCCAAATAATGATGTGGAGACTTCTTATTAAGTATGAAAGCTTGGCCTTAGCTTAGGATTCTTCCCAACTAACTCTTATAAACTTAAATTAATGTAATCATATTAATCTACATTCTGCCATGAGGCTTGTTACCTTTCCTCCATACTGTACATCTGACTTTCTCAATGTCTCACAGGCAAAACCCCACCTCCCTGATTCTTCCCAAGCTTTCACTCTCCCCTGAAATCCCACCTAGCCTCTCCTGCTAGTTATCGGTCATTTACTACTTTAGTAAATGAATCAGAAGTTGCCTTAGAAAGGTGAGGTAAAAGAAACACATGTTTACATAGTGTGATCAAATATCCTGCAACACAGATGGGAGATGATACCTCTGGCACATGTTTTCTCATTCATTATTCTAGTAGGGAGCCCTTGTTTCTGGTGTTTCCATATGAAATTGAAAATTGTCTTTTTAATTTCTGGGAAGAATTGTGTTGGAATTTAGATGAGAATTGCATTGAATCTGTAAATTGCTTTTGGTTGGATGGTCATTTTCACTCCATTAACCCTACCAATCTATGAGCATATAGTAGGTTTTTCTATTTCCTGTCTCTTCTTCAATTTCTTTCTTCAAACTCTTAAAGCTTTTATTATATAAGTATAACATGAGGGCCTGCTTGTTCCCACAGTCATTAGGTCCCAAAGAAAATCACACAGAGGTCTCTATAAGTTATAAACTGATTGGCCCATTAGCTCAGGTTTCTTATTAACTCTTATAACTTATATAGCCCATTATTAGCCCATTATTATTATCTGTGTTAGCCACATGGCTCGGTACCTTTTCAACAGGGCAGGTCACATCTTCCTTCTTCAGTGTCTGGACAGGACTGCAGGAAGAGCTTCCTTCTTCCCAGAATACTTCTGTTCTCATATTAGTCTTTCACTGGCTTGACTAGAGTTACCCTAATATATTCTTGAGGTTATTGTGAAAATTATTTTTCCCTGATTTTTTCTCAGTTTGTTTGTTATTTTTATATGTTTATTTTATTTTATATGTTTATATGTTTATTTTATTGTATCTGTTAATTTTGTATCCTACTACTTATGTAGAATTGTTTATCAGCTGTAGAAGTTTCTGGGTGGAGTTTTAACACATTCATGGGGCTAAGGTAAGAAGATCATGAGTTTGAGGCTGGCACAAATTATAGAGTAAGGACTTGCAAAATAAATGTTAATTATATTGGACTTTAAAATCAAAGACAGGAGGTAGAGAAATGACTCAGTGTTTAAGAGTACATACTGACATTATGGAAGACCCAAGTTTTATTACTAGAATATGCCCCATAGCTCAAAAATACATAACCCCATCTCCAGGGAAATCTGATACACTCACCTGAACACACACACACGAAATAAAAATAAATCTTTAAAGTTTGACACACATTATTTGAATTTTAACTCTAACAATCTGAGTTTAGGTAAATTACCCAGCTTCTAAGTTGTAAGTCTTTTATCTATCAAGTTGGAATAATAAAAAAATTCCTCACAGTTTATTATGAAGATTAAAGACTCACTTGAGGACTTAGTGGAATTCCTAGCACATAGTTAATGCTCAGTTAATGTGTGGTAATAGTACTAATATTCTCTTCTGGTTTACAACTTGGGGTTCACAAGGAGACCCTGATGATTTCTCTCTGGGTGCCTCATTTATGTTGGTGTCTGTGAGATAGGATCTATGTGAGAGCATGTTGAGCATGAGTTAAAAGATCGCATTTAACTCAGACTTTTACATATGCACACACAGAAAGATACATACTCACACACACACACACACACACACACCTACACACTCAGCTCCGAAAATCTAAGCAGATTTCAAATTTGCTTAAATGGCTTTCCTGGCCAAGAGTCACATAAGTTGCCAACTGGCAATAAAATGATTTTCCATTCAAATTTGGCAGCAAAAGGATTTTTTTTAAAGCTAGGAAAAGGGCAGAGGAAAAGGAAGCATTATGCTTCCTTCCTCAAGGGCAGTTTTTAGACTATTTGGCACCAAAGAGAAAAAAATTGTAAATGAATAAATTCTGTATGAACTTATATTTATTTTTATCAAAAATAAGAAATTGCTCATTAACATCAGTAAAAAATATGTCCTTTCTACCACAGTTTTTACATGCTGTGAAGTCCCTTTTTGAAGCTATCAGGGTTTCTCCATTTGGGTACTCTCCTGCAAAGAAAGTGAAACTTGGGGCTGGAGGCCAGGCATCTGACTTCAGTGAAACCATTAGAAGTTCTCTCTTTAGCATATGAAACATAAATCATCATCAAAAAATTGATATTATTCTCACTCTTGAGAGTCAAAGAAGAGGAACTAAGGCAATTTTGAATAGATTTTTTTCTAAATATTCCCTGAGCAGGACCACAACTGAAAGTATTCTGATAATTTTTAACCAAACTAAGAAATTTGCAGGGATGAAGATAGCATATGTCTATTGACTGAGGCTTCTGTCCTGCCCGGTTCCCATAGTCATTAAGTCCCAAAGAAATCACACAGAGGTCTACAATAACTATAAACTGATTGACCTATTAGCTCAAGCTTCTTATTAACTCTTATAACTTATATTAGCCTATAATTCTTGTCTATGTTAGCCAAGTGGTACCATTTTTGGCGAGGCAGTCACATCTTGCTTGCTCTATGTCTGGGTGACAACTGCAGACTGACTGTTTCCTCTTCCCCAAATTCTCGTTGCCCTGCCTCTACTTCCTGCCTGGTCGCCCTGCCTATACTTCCTGCCTGGCTACTGGCCAATCAGCATTTATTTAAAATACAAGTGACAGGTTACCAACATAATATGCCTCATCAGAAAAACAATGCTCAAAATCACTAACAAGAAATGTTTTCTTATCTATGTAAATATGGCTTAATTCCTAAATAGATTTTATATATCCTAAAATACACTAAAATGGGTCTCTTTGTGTCAGCCAAAAATATGTGGGAAAACTCTCAACATGAACTGCTAGTCACAGTGGCCTGGGAATCAGGATGCTGATTTATACTCTTTCCTGTCCTCCACTGAAAATTCCTTCTCTCATCTCCAGGTCTGTAGCAGACTCTTGCAGGGAGTTGTCCTCCATTAACCTCACAGTTAACAAAGTTTTCCTCCTTCACATGGACCCTATGATCATCCTCTTCTAGACCACTCCCATTCCTTTCCATAAAACACCAATACCTAGAAACACTTTGTACCTGGGATCCCCAGTGACTACACCACATCTGGACTCAGGTAGTTGATTTCCACTCTCCTTCTTGCCCTCCAGTATTATTTATTCAGTCCCCCCAACTCTTTAGGAGACCACATGCAGTGCCTTATTCTCCCTGCCTACTTCCAATCCCTGGAAACCCTCCAAAACCTTCTTGCTGACCAAGATTTTCTTTATCCTAAGGACCCTCTCAGTTACCACTTCTAGTCCATCTCCATTCTTTTGTGTTAGCCTCAAATACATAAAAGTGCATTCTACCTCAGATACCAAGTAACCACACATGGAAAGGACTCACAAGCGCTCTCTACCAGACCATCCAAGTCACTACACGTTCCTAAGATATAGAGATGGCATCAGAAAACAAGAAAGGGGAGACCCACACAATAAGGACAAAACCAGATATCAACACCTACAATCGCAATCATCCAAACCCAGATGCCTAGACACCAGCAAAACACACACACACACACACACACACACACACATTCTTTAACACTCAAGAAAGTACGTCACCGCCAAAACCCAACAACTCTACAGTAAGCCCTGGGAAATGCAATATAGCTGACACATAAGACAAGGACTTAAACTATTATGAATACGTTCAGGAACCTTAAAGAGGATAAAATAGTAAAGTCTGTGAAACATATATACAAAAAAAATGGAATGAAATGACAAAAACACTTCAAAACATAAAGATACAAATAGAGTCATTAAGGAAAACACAAACTGAGATAAAACTGGAAATGAAACATCTAGTAAAACAAAAAGCCCTCAGAGGTAAGCCTCACAGAGTGTAAGACACAGAAGAAATAATCTCAAACATTAAAGGTAAGATGAAAGAAACGGGTAACTCGATCAAAGAAAACCTAAAATCTAAAAGCATCCAGGAAAATGGGACACTATGAAAAGAGAAAAATCTATGAATAATAGGAATAGTGGAAGGAGAAGAAACCGAGGTCAAAAGCACAAAAAATATTTTCAACAAAATCATACAAGAAAATTTCCCTAACCTAAGGAAAGAAGTGCCTATCAAAGTACAAGAGCCATACAAAACACCAAATAGACTGGACAAGAAAAGAAATCCCCCACAGTACATGATAATCAAAACACAAAAACAACAAAAGAAAGAAAGAATATTAAAAACTAGAAGGGGAAATGACCAAGTAACAAATAAAGGCATGCCCATTAAAATAACACTTGATTTCCAAGATGGAAGAAGGATTGTAGGCACCAGAGGGGTCAAGGACATAACAAGAAAACCCACTTAAACAACTAACCAGGCTCATAGGAACTCACAGAGTCTGAACCAATAGCCAGGGAGCTTGCATCGGACAGACCCTCTACATATATGTGACAGCTGTGTAGTCTGACCTACATATGGATCTCCAACAATGGGAGCAGGGGCTGTCCCTCGTGCTTTGATTGACTCTCGAAAACTATTCCTCATACTGGCTTAGTCTTACTGCAATTTGATATGCCATGTTTTGTTGATACCCATGGGAGGCCTGCCCCTTTCTGAACAGAAACAGAGGAGGAGTGAATTGAGTGAGGTTGAGGAGGAGGAAGGGAATGGGAGGAGAAGAGTGAGAGGAAACTGTTATAAAATAAATAAATTGAATACTAAATTTTTAAAAAGGAATAACACAACTTCTTCATGCAAACTCTAAAATCCAGAATGATCTGGACAGATATCCTTTACAAACTGTAAGAGACAAAGATGCCAGCCTAGACTATGATACCAAACAAAAAAAAAATCAGTCACAATAGATGGAGAAAGAAAAAATTCCATGATAAAACCAAATTTTAGAAGTATCGGGGCCGGAGAGATGGTTCAGCAGTTAAGAGCACTGCCTGCTGTTCCAGAGGTCCTGAGTTCAATTCCCAGTAATCACATGGTGGATCACTACCATCTGTAGTAATATCTGGGGCTCTCTTCTGGCCTGCAGAACACTGTACACATAATGAAAAAATAAATTCTAAAAAAAAAAATATCTCTCCACAAATTGAACACTACAGAAGCTACTAGAAAGAAAACTTCAATATGAAAAGGTTGACCATTCCCAAGAAAATCCAAGGAATAAACAATTTTCAGCCAATCAAATCAAAAGAGAGAGAAAAATTCCACACCATAACAACAAAATAACAGGAACCAATAAGCACTGTTCTGTTGGGGGAGGCTGCTCGTTTGTTCCCAGTTGCCCAGACTGTGTAAGTTCTGTCCTCGGCATCTGTCTCCAGTGGGCAGCTAGGTGGCATCTCTCTGACTCTGCTTTCTCTATATATCTCTTTCAGCCTGGCCTTATTCTGTTAAGCCATTGGCTGAATGTAGCTTCTTTATAAATAAATGGCAATAAAACATATTCACAGCATACATCACCTCCCACATCACTGTTCATTGATAACTCTCTACATCCATGGCCTCAATTCCCAAATAAAATGAAAAGACTAACAGATTAGATTTGAAAACATGATCTGTTATTCTGCTGCACCCAAGAAACACAGCCTAACATCAATGATAGCCATCACCTCAGGGTAAATGAGATAGTGAAACAGATTTCAAGCAAATGAATCCAAAATCCAAGTGGTATAGCCATTTCAATATCTGACAAAATAGACTTCAAACCAAAACTAATCAACAAACTAAGAAACAAGGAAGGAGACTACATATTTATCAGATGAAAAATCCACCCACAAGATATTGCAATCTTAAATGTTGGTACACCAAATACAAGAGCACCCAAATTCATGTATGTTTCTCATACTTTGGTGATTTTTTTTATCCTGTTTGTTAGTTTTATTTCATTCTGGTTTGGTTTATTATTATTTGCCTGTTTTCTAAAAAGACAGAGAAAAAAGTCATGGAGTTGGAAGGGTGGGGAGGTGAGAAAGATCTAGGAAGGAATGAGGGAGGGGAAATCATGATCAGAATACACTGAGTGAAAAAATATTTTTTTAAAAAAAGGTTTATTTTCAACTGAAAAAATTTACAAAATAGATTTTTGAAAACAAATTGGAGCACATCACCTATATACAAGCTTTTATCTCAAGGGAGATATCTGACTTTTGGCAATCAAGATGATGAAATTTATTTTGAAACACACACACATACACACACACACACACACACACACACACACAGGGGGGGGAAGGGAGGGAAGCAGAAAGGAATATTAAAAAAACTAAATATGTCAACATATCACAGTGATATACTTTGTAACTAAAATCAATTCACTTATCCAACAGATATTTACTGAAAGCATCAAGCTAATAATAATGACTATCATATGCCTATCTTATAATTTTATGTTTTTAAATCTTTTCTTCACAAATATAAAGGTTCTGGTGGCCCCCCAAAAATGTATTCTGTAAGTACATATTATAGTGTCTGTAGATACTGTAAAAGAAAGATGTATCTTTAAATTCCTAAATGGGAGCCTTTAAGGTAGCTCATTGTTGTGGGATTCCCCTCTGTATGCTGTGGATACCACTGCTTAATAAAGGACTGCTTTGAGCCTATCCCTTGAGCAGAGCAGGGTAGAAAGCTCTAGATGGAGAAAACTAAAGTGAATGCTGGGAGAAAGAAGGGTGGAGTCAGGGAGAAGACTTGGAGCTGCCTCCGGAAACAGATGCGCTGAAACTTTGCTGGTAGGCCATGACCTCATGGTGATGCACAGATTAATGGAGATGGGTTAAATTAAGATGTAAGAGTTAACCAATAAGAAGCTAGAACTAATGAGCCAAGCAGTGATTTAATTAATACAGTTTCTGTGTGATTATTTTAGGGCTAAGTGGCCAGGAACCAACAAGCGGCCTGCTGCTACAGCTCATGAAATAAAGGCACTTACCACCAAGCCCAATGACCTTAGTTCAATACCAAGGACCCAGAAGAGAACTAATGCTTGCAAGTTGTCCTCTGATTCTACATGCACACTGTGGCACTCAGCATCCCCTTCCCCTCAGAAACAAACAGAAAGAATCAGAAACAGAAACAGAGAAAGAATGAATAAATAAACAAGCAAGCAAAACAGGGGAAGAAGAGAAAAGATAGAAACCTTCAATTTCTAAACTGAAACAGTTCTTTAAATTTCCACATTATTGAAAGCATATGATAATTCTAAATAATTCCAGGCAACACTTTTTTATATAACACTGAATTAATCTACATTCATCTCCAGGTTTATGAATAATACACAATTTGGAGAAGTATTTTGTCACCAAATAAAAACAGTTATAATTATATGCTTTCTTATAGTCCCTTCCCAGTCTGCTTTCTGTTACTTTGATAAAGCACTGACTAAAACCAACTTGGAGAGGAAAAGGTCTCTATGACTTACAGGTCACAATCCCTCATCAAAGGAAAACAAAGAGGAATCTAGTGTCAAGAACTGAAGCTGTGACCACTGAGGAACACTGCTTACTGGCTTGCCCCAGGCTTGTTCTGCTACCTCAGACAACTCAGGACCCCCTGCCCAGAGGTGGCACCACCCAGAGTGCACTGATCCCTCCATAAATCATCAGTGGGGAATGCCCCACAGACATGCTGACAGGCCAGCCTGAGAGGGCAATTCTTCACCTGGGGTTTTCCTCTTCCTGGGTGTCTCCAGTGCCAACACAGCCTCTCAACTTAAAAGTTACCTACCAGCTAACTATAAGTAATCAGACTAAATATGCACCAATTTTATTTTGTTTAAAAGCATACTTAATTTCACCACTTAGTATCATTGTTTAAAAGCATTTCCATTTGATAAAAGGTTTGAATAGAAACACAATAACAACAGCCCTGGAAACTCAAATAATATACTGCAACCTGGAATATTTTAAAAGAAAATTACCTAAACAAAAGACTTTTTTATATACAGCTAGACAAGCAAGTGTATTTGTGAAAAGAAAGCTACAGGAAATTAAATAAAAGGAATGAACTCTATTACAATTGCAAATTACTTTTCCAAAAGTATTGTGGTCATGATGCTGAAATAGTGATTAGATGGTTTCAATAAAAAATACTATAATTGTTAATTTAATAGAATTATGCTTCTTACGACCAGTTTTGCTTTAATGTCACATCTTATATTGCATTTGTTATCTTAGTACACAAAGAGGAAGCGCTGCCACTGATTATGGAAGCTGTTAAAAGGTAATATCATGTAATTTAATCATCATTTTCAGGAGAATCTATTAGCAACCAATACAGTTACTTCTCACTGTATAATTGGTATTGTATTAAAGATGAAAAATTTACTCCTACTCCTGGGTACCTTGAGTATTGAGGAGCTAAATAAGGTTGCCAAACTGTGATTGTGTTTTTTAATATGTTCATTTGAAGGAAACTATTCATGTTTTAAATTTTAGGCCAACAAAATTATATTAATTCCAAAACTACTCATTGGAAAAAATGGGAACATTAGGCACAATATCCTCAAAACTAAAGTTTTTAAAGAAAGTTGATCATATCTACAAATCTTCTGATTTCAATGTGTTCTGTAAATAAATTAAAACAGAAGGATATAGACCATGGACTTTCCTTGGGTAGTCCCTCCCCTCTCAGATGTTCTCATGGAGGGAAATCTCAGGAGCTATATCAAACAGACCTTTCTTGAATAAAATCCTTTGGGAATGTTTTAAATTGAAAATGCAAAATATATGCAAAGAATAACTTTGCTTCCTTTCTATTCAGACACGTGCTATGCTGATTCCCACCACTAATCAGACATTCCCACTTGTCTTAGTTAGGATTTCTATTGCTGTGATGAAACACCATGACCAAATGCAAGTTGTGGAGGAAAGAGTTTATTTGGCTTACACTTCAGCATTGCTGCTCATCGCTGAAGGTAATTAGGACAAGAACTCAAATGGGACAGGATCCTGGAGGCAAGAGCTGATTCAGAGGCCATAGACGGTTGTTGCTTACTGGCTAGCTCAGCCTACTCTCTTATAGAACCCACGACCACCAAAGTAGGGATGGCATCACCTGTCACGGGCTGTGCCCTCCCCCACTGATCACTAGTTGAGAAAAATACCTTGCAGCTGGACCTCATGGAGACATTTCTTCAATTGAAGCTCCTTCCTCTCTGATGGCTTTAGCTTGGATCGAGTTGACACACAAAACTCGTCAGAGCATGATTATAAAAATATTTAGGGCTAAGTTCAATTTTTGTGTGGCTTTTATAATCTGTATTTAGGTGTTTTCCAGACCCTCAAACAACTAAAACTCATTCTTAAACTAATTACCCTATTTTACACTGAAAGATAGAGAAACTCCACCTGCTTACAAAATGAGAATTGCCTTCATTAACAAAGCTTTTTGAACAAATTAAACTTAATTGTATTACTCTAGTAATTCTAAAACTGATAATATAGTGCTTAAATTTCTGTGCTATTAATGCAAACATTAGTGAGAGTTCATCAAACTACCACAGCCTCCTTTCAACAGGGTTAGGTTCTCCTCTTTCCTATACATGAGCTTCTCATCACTTCCCAAAGGCCTTGACATACTCCATCTTGGATTACTGTGTCACAAATCTGCCGCCACAATGCCTAAAAAATAGTGCTGCAATAGCACTGTAATGTCCACTGGCTTATTTGTGCTTCTAGAATGTCAGTCCCTGAAAGACAAGAACCTTATTTGTTGCCTAATTGTATTTAGTAAGAAGATTGGGGAGAAAATCAACAGCAGCTCTATTTCTTTTGCTTTTCTTCTTTCTCCTAGTTCGAATAATTCAGGCCATTATTTGTGACATGGTAGGAGAGATAGATGTCTAGATACAACACCAGAAGTATGAGGATGTGTCCAGCATGCTTTGTAAGTACTTCAGAGGAGAGAGCAGAGATTTATGTAAGAAGCCAACCTGGTACAGGAAGTCAAAATCCTGTGTTTGATGCAGAGGATACACTCCAGAGCAGAGCAGGGAGTAGGAGATCAGGAGAGTCAATATAAAGAAAGCATCCAGACATGGAGATGACTTGGCTAATGATTCCAGAGCCCTAGTTATCTCTAAAAAGGATCCAATGTGGAAAGTGCCTAAAATAGGAAGTTAGAATCCACAATCTAAGGTGACTGTCCATATGGGAAGACAACCTATCACAAGGTATGTGAGCCCAGCCATAATGTGATAATATCCCCAGAGAGGATCTGAGGGTTTGTACATCAGTCTCAGCATCCAAGCAAGACAGATAGCCCCTTGTGAGATAAAAGGCTCACTTGCTAGGAACAACAAGACTGATAGCGATTAGATACAGGGAGTTTGAGCATAAGCAAAGTGAGAAATGACTTCCAAGCAGCTGGGAGCCTGATGCAAGGTACTGACTGAGTTCAGTGACAAGGACTTTTGCACGGAGACATGAAAGGCACTGGCCAAGCCCAGGATATGAGCTGTGCAATCAGCTCCATCCTAAAATGTTGACACATTGACAGCAAAGCACCCACATAGACAACAGTAACACTGATTACAGTCAATGAAGTAGAACAAACAATTAACTTAAGGAAAGATACAAAGTTCCAAAAGACTCAATTAGAAAGGGGGCAATATCACCTATAGAGATTGGTTCTTTTTCCTTTCAATCCCCTTTACACAGACCCACTCCTTATAATAAAAACAAAATTTATTAGAAGGGCTTACAAGCTATGGTCCGACTATTCCAACACTTACTGTCTCTTGACAAAAAGTCTAAGAATCAAATAGTTGTTTGATTCATAGGACTGGATGTCTCAGCTGGTCTTCAGTATATGTTAGAATGCCAAAGAAGTGGTCTCTAATGCCAGAAAATGAATGATCTTACCAGCTAGAGTGAGGAGAAGCATATAAAAAGCAAGAGCTTCCTTCTTCCATGTCCATTATATGGGCTGCCACCATAGGTGTGGCCAGATTTTACGGTGTATCTTCCCACTTCAAAAGACACAGATTTAAAGTGGATCTTCCCACTTCAAATGATCCAGTCAAGAAATATACCTCATTGGTGTGCACAGCAGCTTGGGTTTTGGTTAATTACAGATGCAGTCAAGTTAACCAAGAATAGACAACACAGTCTATCAGGTGCATCCTCAATGTGTCTCCAACTGCAGAGTGAGTTCCCCTCACCCAGCAAACTACCTCTACTAGAGATGTGTAGGAGAGAGACAGCGCATTACCAGTCACGGTGTTCACTGCTCACAGGAAGGTCACACATTCCTACCTCACTACAGCACTAGAATGTAAACTGACCCCCGCCATGTCCTGCCTCACTCTCACTTGTATTTAAATTGATGGGGAGCAGATGAAAATTCCTTTGTATAAGCAGATTCCAGTCTATTCTTGCAGCAATTCCCACTTCCTATCAAGTGATTCATTTTACTCTCAACAAATAATTTACCTAGAAATAAATATATATTTCCCCTAACCCTGATCTCTCTTTTCTCCCTCCCTTCTTACCTTACTCCTATACCTTTGTGGTGGCTAGCGCGCGCGCACACACTCACACACACACACACACACACACACACACACCTTTAAAAACATAAAATAAATCTTAAAGAAAAAGACGGCCTTTTCATAACTAGCCTTTCTCCTCTCAGAAATGCATGTACGTGTTTGTAGGACAGAATTATGTCTTAATGTTGGTAAAATTTATGGATAAAATTATATAAACTCAGGGATATGGAGAAATGACTCAACACTAAGAAAAATCACAGCTCAGTTCCTAGCACCCATGTCAAGCAGATCACAACTGCCTATAATTCCAGCTCCAAGGAATGGGTACCCTATTCTGGCCTCCATGAGCACTAACACACATGTAAACACATAAATTCAGTGGTGCTAATTGTCTAGAATTACATATAAAGCAAGAATCTAAAATTGAAATTAGTGAGAATTTAGCCTTTTTGTCTCCTGATGCAAAAGGGTTACTAGTGCTCCCAAGTTGTTTGTTTACATACATAAATCTTCTTCTTCCTTCTTTGCTTTCTCTCTTTTAATTCTACAATCTCATGAGTAAAAAAGGAAATAAGCTCTTTTTTATTAAATTTAATTGAATTTTAAAAAGTACTTATTTTTGATTGTTTATCAAAATAATATACATTCTTTAACAAATAAAGTTATTATTTAACAAATAAATATTAATTGTTCATTTTTTCTGCTTCACCTATTCAATGTGTTTAACCACATTAGCTATTTTCCAGAATATTTATAAATAAAATGACATATATATTACTTATGAAAATACTAATGCTTTTAAACATTCTGGTGATGCTGACCTGCTGTCCAATATTTGTTTAGGAACAATAAAAATTCTTGCCTCAGCAATAAAATAGTAGTTGTGTTTATTGAACTATCAATATTCAGAATTATAAACCTCAAATAAAACAAGTTAGTAGGTGACCAAAAACAGTCTTCAAGTGTAAGAGTTGGGGTTCAAATTTCAAGTGAAGATTACTGTAAAATAAACATCTGATTTAAGTATTATCAAGCATCACTCATACCAATGCTAAAAAGTCCTGAATTATGAAATGTGTCTGTCCTCCAATATTTTATCATAATGGAAATGATAGACTGTGAAGTTGCATATTCATCTTATCAGAACACTAAGAATTGAGCTTCTTATTCTCTCTTATATAGATATTTGAAGCATAATGTGCATTTTAAAAATATGCTATTTCCTTTCCTTCCCTTGTAAAAGGCAACACTCTCCCCTTGCGGTAGAACAGTGAAACTCTGCTATACTGAACTCCAGTAAAAGCAAAGGCATTTTATCTGCCACATCTCTTATAAGGTGATAGATAAATTACATACTGATACATGTTCAACAGTACCCTGAGACTTCCAGCAAGGAAAACATGTTCAACACAGAACACAGGTTCTGATTAACCAAAGTGTTAGGTAAATAACATGGCTATTTAAAAAAAAAAAATAAGCTAATGGATGTAAGCTTCATTATTAGGAGGAAATTACTAAATTTGAAAACCAACTGCTTATAGATACTAAATATAAGCATTAAAGAGCATCACCAAGCTTCATTTCTTTGTGATTACACAAATGGTTGCTATGTCGTAGTCCATGCACTTTATTTGCTAACATAGTCCTCCAAAACAAGTTATATATCTGGAAGATAATAGTTGTATCTGGTTTTGAACCAAGAATGGTGCTAGCCTTTATTATATTACTTCTTACCCAAGTGTGTGCATATATGTTCCTGTGGTGTGTGCATATGAGGGAGATGCATGGGTGAGATACAGGTTTCATCCTCAAGAACACTGTCCACCTCCTTTGAGGCAGATTCTCTCATTGGCCAGAAGACAGACATCCCTGAGTCTTCCATCAGCCAGCCTCAACCCTCAACTCTCAATTACCAATTATGGATAATAATTCCATATTCATCTAATACTTTTTCTTTACATCAACGTCACAATGAAATTTATACTGTCAGATATTCAAGGGGAAAACATGGGTTAACTATGAAAGGCCATAGAAAATGGATTGAGACCAAAGATTTCTATTATTCTCTCTGCTTACCCAAGCATTGGATTCTGGAGTAAGCACTAAGAAAGCACAAATACATTTCTTGCATGATTGCAATTTGATCTTTACAATATGAACTAAAGCTTACTGAAATCTGAGAATTGTTCAAAATGTTTGCTAAAACATACATCTAAATGAATATTGCACTTAAGCACTCATTACTTTTCTGAGGAATAATACCAGACTTTTTCTTCCTAATTATATCCCTTCATTTAAAAACACATTTACTGTGACTCCCATCATCCTCTAGCACAGCACAAGGAAGTGACAGTGTTTTCTTATTGTGTCTTTTTTGTCACCACAAGGTTTTTAAATGTATCTCTTTTATAATCCAAAATACCCATTGTAATGAATCTTCTTATTGTTCTATCTAGTTGTTTCTCTATTCATAGCCGCCTTAGTAAACTAGGTTTGTAGAAAACTTAAAGGGATATATATACATTATGGGCTGAAGTGCATCTTTAAAACTTAAATGTTGCTGGGCGGTGGTAGTGCACACCTTTAATCCCAGCACTTGGGAGGCAGAGGCAGGCGGATCTCTGTGAGTTCGAGACCAGCCTGGTCTACAAGAGCTAGTTCCAGGACAGGCTCCAAAGCCACAGAGAAACCCTGTCTCGAAAAAAAACAAAAAAAAAACTTAAATATTAAAGTCCTAACCCTAAAAGTGAAGTATGGTCAATATGGTACACCTTAACCAATATGAATTATAAGAAGAAATTAGAACACAGTAATACATAGATGGAAAAAGTAGGAAGAAAAAATATTTGAGAGTCAAAGTGGAAAGCCCTCAGTGAAAAACAGTCTGGGAATTTCTTGTTCTTTATTATGGATTTCTAGATCCTAGAACAAAATCATTTTGTTTCTTAAGCAATATAGTGTGTACTTTGATGTTATAGTAACCTTTACAAATTATAATTAATATGACATCCATACTATTATTTGATCCATTAGCTTAATCAATGGTCTTGACCTCTGGCTACAGTATATATAATTTATTTTCTTTTGTTTAGGGATTTGTATAAGTTACTTTTCTTGTTGCTATGACCAGATACCTTATAAGGAGCAACTTAAGAAAAGATGGGATTGTTCAGGTTTACAATTGGAAGCAATACAGCCTGTCATGGTAGGAGAAGCATGAAAGCAGTAGCTTGAGGCAACCGGTCACATTGCATCTGTAGCCAGGAATGTGGGACCCAGCTATGAAATCTTAAGACCTGCCCTTAGTGACCCATTTCTTCCAGTTAGGCTCTACCTCCAAAAGGTTATGCAACCTTCCAAACATTGTCACTAGATGGCACCAATACTCCAAACCCATGAGCCTGTGGGGGATATTTTACATTCAAACCATTTATTTCTGGTCCTGGTACCACAGAATCACATCCATCTTATATGTAAAATGCACTAATTCCAAATTCAAAAATCCCTGTAGTCTTTAACAATTCCAATAGTATTCAAAAGTCCAAAGTACAAGTATCTTCTGAGATTTTAAGCAACTTGTCAATCATTATTCTCTATAAAAATAAAAACATAACTTCTAAGATACAATGACATAAAATGAACATTCCAATTTAAAACGTGAGCAACAAGATGTAGCAATAAAAGGTTGAGCCATAGAAGGACTGATGGCTCAGAGCTTGCTATACTTCCAGAAGTCTGGAGTTAAATTTCCACCACCCATATTAGGTGACTCTTAACTACCTGAAACTCCAACTCTAAAGAATCCAACACTCTCTTTTGGGTTCTGCAAGACCCTTCACACATATGACATTCAATAACAAAGACACACATGCACTTAAATAAAATAAAATATTTTAACAAAGTATTGAACTAAACTAAGGCAGAAATGTAGCAGAGCAAGTATCAAACCTGCCACTTTGTTTCCAGCATCTGCAGCTCATGTTGGAATCATCCAGACTTCAGTGGTTTGGGTAGTTTCAGATCCTCATCTCTCCTAGATGTAAAACATAGGATCTCTCAGTGACATCTTTAGAGGTTCTTTTTCTCATAGTGTTGTGTCAGGATTTTTTTTTAACCTTACAGATCCTGTATGTATATATTATAATTTCCAGTTTTGTGCTTTTTATGGGATTCCTGAATGTGTGAACATGTGTGTCTCTGCATCTATATGTGTTTCTTGTGTTTTTTATTTGACTCTTTTTCTTCTGTTTTCTTATATTCTGATCTTTTTGTTTCTGTTTTATCTCATTTTACTTTATTTTATTATTGTTTCTTAAATGCCTATATGTTTTCTTATTAAAGACAAAAAGTGCTCTCTAGTCCAGTTTTCAATACTTGTTCCTCTCTGAAACATTATGAGCCAGGCCTAATGTCTACATTTCTCTCAGCATTCTGTCTTATAAAAGCTATGCTAACAACATTCAGTGGGTTTTCTTATTCATTCTTTAAATCTTCCTCTTAAAAACTAGTTCAAAGGTCTATGAACCACATTATCAGATTTATAAAAGAAAAAAATCCAATCCTGGTACCTATTTTCTGATTAGTTAAATTTCTTG
Organism: Ondatra zibethicus; assembly: GCA_004026605.1. Lineage (NCBI taxonomy): Eukaryota > Metazoa > Chordata > Mammalia > Rodentia > Cricetidae > Ondatra > Ondatra zibethicus. The sequence goes on from PVIU01016439.1 coordinate 25,407, forward strand.
TTACTGTAACCAAATAACTGACAAGAAGCAACTTGATATGATGTGGGATTCTCCTCTGTATACTGTGATTATGTTTTATTGCCATTGGTTAATAAAAAAGCTGCTTTCGGCCAATGGCTTAACAGAATATAGCCAGGCTGAAAAATAGAGAGAGTAGGTGGAGTCAGAGAGATGCCATATAGCTGCCGAAGGAAAAACACACCCGCTGAAGTATGCCAGAACTTTGCAAGTAGGCCACAACCTTGTGATGATGCACAGATTAATAGAGATGGGTTAATTTAAGATGTAAGGGCTAGCTAAAAATATGCATAAGCTAATAGGCCAAGCAGTGTTTTAATTAATACAGTTTCTGTGTGAAATTTCAGGTCTGGGCAGCTGGGAAACATACAAGCAGCCTACGACTACATTGATGTAAGAAGAGGTTTTTTTGTTTTGTTTTGTTTTGTTTGTTTGAGGGTATACAGTTCAACAAGTTGAAGACAGCACGACAAAAGCAGTAGAGGTTGTTGGTCACATTGAGCCTGAAATCAAGAAGCAAAATGGACAGCATTTCAAGCTAATCTCTAGAGCCTCAAGAACTGAATTCAATAAACCACATCTTTCAGAGGATCTATGATTCTAACGATTCCTCTTTCAAAATAGTTCCACAAACTTGATAACAAGTATTCAAACACAAAAACCTATGCAAAGTATTTCATAATCAAACCAAAAAACAAATTTAATTCTTATACACACTTTCCTGAACTGAAAGCATGCATTTGGTGCCATTTATTCTCAGCCTCTTCCTATCCTTTACATTGACATCCATTTGCTCAACATATTTTGCACATATTCCCCTTCAATCATGCCACTTAAACCAATAGATTTCATATTTAAGTTAAAAAATTGTTGCAATTAAAAAAATATGTGCTTTCTTTTATTTTGTAACTTAAAAATCTTTTTTAGTCAACCTGTATTCTACTTCCTTATATAGGAATAGTAAAACTTCATTTTGAAAATTATATACAGAAAATATTTTTGAAAGTTATATACAGAAAACATATATTTATTATACTGGGCATTCTCTCTGTATTCTTTTTTTTCCAGAAATCTCAACATACATGAATATGTCATAAGGAAATCCATTATTTTATATAGTTAGCATATCCAAATAAAAATAAATCTCAAGAAAACTCTAAATCATCCATATTCATGCCCTGCTTTTAAATGTTATAGAAGTGGAAATGTTTTTCTGTGCATTAATTTCAGGTAAACTCTAACATTCCAAGATACTATTATTTAAGATAATATTAACAAAGGGTTATCCCAAATAGAACAAACAGAAGACCAGTCAGGTCTGTTATCATGACATTTGGAAAACATATATGTCTATAGGTAAAAGAAAAAATCCTTTGAGCTAAAAGAAACAAACAGAAACAAACTTTTAATACAAACACTCAAACATACAATTTAAATTCATTTTAAAGGTGTTTTAGAATGTTTAAAAGGCTTTTTTGAGTTGGGGAAATGTACTCAATGGTTATCAATTGCTCTTCCAGAAAACCTGAGTTTGGTTCCCAGCACCCATGTCAAACAGCTCACAACCAATGTAACTCAGCTTCCCCAGAAATCAGGCACTTCTAGCCTCTGCAGGCACCCTCTCTCAGTTGCATATAGGCACACCCATACATATAGACATAATTAAAAATAACAAAAATATTTTAAAAGGTGTTGTATTGTAGACTATTAATCTCTAGTGATGAGATTATTATTATAAATAAACACTCAAACAAAAAATTAATAATACAAATTGTTTTCATCTTTACATAAGACAAAACATTGTTTTACATGTTACTAACTCCAGAATATCTCCATTGACAGAATTATAGGCAATTATAGTGCCAATTACTGAAAATTGGATAATTTATGTTTTCACTATCTTGAAACAAAATCTTTAAACAAAATAGTTTACAGTCTATTGTCAGCATTTCAAATAAATAAAGACTAATTTCAAAGGCATTTCAGCAGATGTAGGGACTATTAGGAGGAGGAAGAGGAACCAGCAAGGAGCATAAGAGAAGGCAAATAAAAACAAATGATGAGGTGGGGGTAAATAACAAATTATGCTGGTATATACATATGAAAATATAACAAAGCCCATAACTTTGTATACAACTTTTAAAAATAAATTGCAAAACAGAAAAAATGTTAAAAACCAACAAATTTTCTTCAAAGATATGTCATGAAAACCATAATTAAGATTTTCATGGATTGTTCCATCATGTTGTGATAATAATAACTATTATAACATTCATTACAATTATTTTACCAATTTCTATATGTAGACTTAAAAGACTAGGCAAAAAACTAAAGGAAATATATAAGTAGCAAGAGTCACTTGCCACTTACCAAGTAAATATTCTCCTAAAAGATGAAGAAAGGTATCATGCAAGTCAAGGGACCATGGATAGCCTATAAGTTTATATATTCTTTAGTTGTAAAAAATAAATTCAATGCAAGAATCAAGTGTTTTTAAAGTAAGAGAAAGATTTATTGTCAAAAATAACTGAACTGTCATGGAGCACATTTATATTAATCTGGGACTGAATGGAATGTAGAAGCATTTTAATACTTTTGGTCTTTATGTATTCACTTAATTTTCTTTTCTAAAAGAAATAATTTTTGAATAATATAATTACATTTTTTTTCCTTTTCACTTCCTCTATCCAAACCCTCCTTGGTCTTCCCAAGTCCATGACCTCTTTTTCTTTAATGGTTGTTAAATACATAAATACAACTAGCTCAATTTATATAAAGCTATTTATGTTTGTTTTCAGAGTAACCATTTGGTAACCAACTGGCATGCTCTTCCCTAGGGAATACTATTTCTCCCACTCTCAACATTTCTTAGTGTCCTGTGTGTATCACTAAATCTTCAAGTACAATCCAGAAGTCTCTGAGAAACTTTAGAAACACCTTTGAATCTTTACAACCCATAAACCTCATTATTCACATCAACAAGCTCAAAGAAAAGGAAAGCATATACCCCAGCACTCCTACCCAAATGCCCCAAGGTTTATTCAGTTTAGAAGAGTTTTGGTCACATCTTCTTGAAGTGATATGCTCTAAATGGTGGGACCTCACTGAGTCTTACCTGTGGATCAACCCAATGGAGAAGGGATCGGCACATTGGCAAATCACCATAACTGCTGAGCATTGTTGTTTCAGATCTAATCATGTGACAGCTTGCACTTTTCACATAATATTACAGAACTTTACTTACTTTCTACTGGGTTTCTACCACTGCATAACAACTTTATATTCTTAAAATATTACCTAGTCATTACACCTAGCTATTATCTTACAGTTGTTATAGGTCCAAAGTGTAAGTATGACTAAAGTTTGTTCGGTGTATCACAAAACTGAAATAAAGGTACTATCTGAGATTCATTCTCATCTGGAGCTTGGGTCTATTTCCACGATTACTGGTTTTGGCAGAACTCAGTTTCTTGTGTTTATAGAACTGGGCACTGGTTTTCTGTTCTATTAAGAACTACTCTCAACCACTAGAGGCCAATGTAAGGTCATTCCCTCAAGGTTCCTCTCAAGTACAAAACCATCAATAAAGACCCTCTCTTAAACAGAAAACCCATTACTTTTCAATATACTTACCAAGCTTCTGGCTCTGATTACAAGACACAGATTTTAAATGGTTTTTGTGACTAAGTGAGTTCCTTTAGAAAAACAATCTCTAAAGAGTCCCCTTGCAGCAAACATAAAGGCCCAGAAATCTTTAGGATGATCATAGATTTCTGCCTGTCACACTAATAAAGTCTGTATTTGTTTTAAAGAGAATGAAGTGGGCAGGCTAGATAAAAGAGATTGATATTTTTGTCTAAGAAATCTATTTGTTTCAAGGAAACTTTTAAAAGAAGAGGTGGAAGATAAGGAAGGAGGAAGATACAAGGTGGAAGAGAAAGAAGAGAAAGAAGAGGAAGAAATAAGATGGCTATGGTACAAGAGAAATCACCTAAAATGTAATAATAATAAATAATACATTTATTGCAATTATTTCACCAGTTTCTCTATCTAGATTTCAAAGGCTAAGGGAAACTATAAATAACAACAGTTATGGAGAGAAAATATAAAACTGAAACCAGAAGACACACAGAATTCTCTGGGGTTTTATTTTAGTTGGATTTTTAAATTTTTTCTTTCATAAGAATGTCTAGTGCAAATATGAAACATTAAGTGAAATAGATTTTAGAGGTAGAGAAAATTTATTTTGCAGAAAATAGAGCTCACTTATAAACTAAATGATAATAGGTTAAGCACCTACTACATATTCTTAGAAAACAAAGAAGAAAAACCAAAGAAATTGTCCTTAAAATTCCAAATTAAATATTAGCTTATGGGAGTTGTAATCATCTTGATTATTTTCTTTTTCAAAATCTATCTTATTAAATGACTGCTTTGAAATGAGAAGTGATGAGAGGCCACAGGAACCACATCCAGCCTTTCAGGAAAGCAGCCCTACTTTCAAGGGTTTGGGATTCAGAAGTGGAGCACTGCCCTCTAGAGGGACAAGCATTTCCTAAAGCGGGTAACTATGTCATAGCAACCAATGCAGCTTTCTTCACACCACATCCAAATTTCAAGTAAAAAACTTTCTCTGGAGCATTGAAAAGAAATATAAAATACACCATGTGTTAATAATGGGAATTGTTGTAATACTTTTAATAAGACTTTAAAGAAAATATGTACAGTAAAAACCTTTTACAGTGGAGGGCAATCTATAGGATATGGAAGATTTCTTCACATGCCACGAAAATTACTCCTTCAACTCATCAACCACCTTATGCTGACTTACATAATTAAGCAGGGCACTTCTTCTGTCTCGCCCAAAGCACCATGCTATATTTGCAAACCTACACATGTGTTTCGAAATGTAAGAGTGAGAATCTTCAATGATCTATCTACTAAGGAAAATTACCAACAAACTTCTGGTTTGCTGTGTTGTTTTTCCATGTGCAAAGAATTAAATTAGTCTTTTACAAAAGGATGATCTGTCAAGCCTCAGCCCTTCCTCATCTTGGTCATTACAATGCAAAATCTCAGCCACCTGTTTTAAATAAAAGGCAGACTAAGGCAAGGCTTTAGAACACAAATCTTTAGGTTTCCTTAGTTGTGGGATCTGAATTGTCAGGCTTACTACATAACCCTACCTTGTCCTTCAATGAGAAAATTACCACAGTTAGCTTCCCTACAACAGAAAGAATTAAACTCTCCCTAGATTAGTTGCAGGAATCTCCATTTTCTTCTGATATGCACATTTACCTACTGTCCTAAACCGATGGGCAAGTAATACTGAAGCTCCTCTATTTCCTCAGCCCTCCAGCTAAGCCAAATTCAATATTTACAGCACTTCTTCAGCTTCCAGCCTCCTTATAGGCCAGTAGTAATCCCTCCCCCAACAGGACACTACATATGTCTTCTTCAAAACAATTTCTTCTCCTAAAATAAGGTTTTAAAACAACTCTCTACAAAATTAAATGTATGATATAGTCAAGTGGAAGTACACTCAGAATGAACATAGAATAATATTGTAGCCCCAGAGAATATTGGGGTCTAAAGGTTTAAGTGGGGATGGGGATTGTGAGGTAGAGATGGAGAGGGTAGGAAGGAGGAAGGAGATAAGTTAATACAACTAACGATGTATTAAGAAAGATTATGAAACCCCACTAGTTGTAAACTAAAAGTACAACAATAAAGTAGTTTGAGCTGAAGTGCCTCACGTTAGTGAAGAAGGCTGCTCCCAGAAGACATGGATTATTAAATGAAGTCTTGGTGTTGGAATAAGTTACCACCCTACCAATTATTTGTCAGGGAGACCCCAGAGACACTGAAAACAATACAAGATACAGCTCTCAGTTGTTCATCCTTAGTATTTTGTAAGCGTCTATTGCCAAAGACATTGTACGCTTTGGTTGTACGACACAGACGCAGACATACACACACACATAGACACACATACACAGTTTAAAAGTAAAATAAATGACAAAAGCAAAAGCTCAAGACTAGATATAGTTTAACTCTTTTCAAGCTGTTGGAAAGTGGTATCGCATAGAGCCCCTCACCAAACATCATGGGCATTGCCATTGGCCTTGGTTAACTCCCTGGAACTAGACAGTAATACCCTATTGCCAAAACCATCACATAATTGAATTACAGAACATGAAGAAATCAAGCTGGTACCAACTGGGAAGCATCATCCCTGTAGTAAGAGACAGCTTGTTCATTTCCAGCTGCCCAGACCCGAATAATCACACAGAAACTATATTACAATAGCTTAGGCATATTTCTAGCTAGCTCTTATATCTTAAATTAACACATTTCTATTAATCTGTGTATTGCCATGAAGCTGTGGTTTAATGGGCAAGGTTACAGTGTCTGTATCCTTCTGCAGCTACTTGGTGTCTCCCTGACTCTACCTACTTTCTCTCTCTCTCTATCTCTGTTCTGATTTCCTGCCTGGCTTTACTCTGCTAAGCCATTGGCCCAAACAGTTTTATTTATCAACCATTAAAAGCAACACATATACAGAAAGACATCCCACATCATATCCCTACCAGTTAGCTTTTCTGTGCTGGGAGACTCTATGCAGTATATCAGGGTAAGAAAGTCACACAATCTTACCCAGATATGAATTCTTCAAACTACAATGACAACTAGCCTGACAAGAAATTATCACTAGTGAGTGTCACAAGTGTGAGAGACCAACCAAGAACTTTCTGATTAGATTTAAGGGCTGACCCACAACACAGAATTCACACCTAGCAAAGTTAACTGGGACAAAAACCTGTGTCTGGCTAGGTCACAGGCCTTACAGGAGAACTTAATATTGGTCTACTAAAGGAACACGGGGATAAACTGCCTCCAAAATTCTTACCTTTATACCCATATATTAAAGTATTTATCAACTTTCATCAGAGAAGCTTTTCTTTGCAGTATATGACAATTAATATGCTTCCCCACAAGTGGTCAAGTGCTGAGAATAAGAAGCAGTAGAGTACTTAGCTCTAAATGGGCTATCCATACCATACTCCCTCCAACCAAATCTCAGGAACCATCCTGGAAGAGAGGGCAGAAAGACTATAAGATTCAGAAGTAATGGGTATCTGAAGTCAAATAGTATTTGCTTGACATGACAGGACCATGGTACCCATGAACTAACAGCCCCTATGACTATATGCACAAGATCAAGCCAGACAACATTCCAGCACATGAAATACTATCCCTAGCTAAGAAGATATTAATGACTGCTTGTGGAGGGTGAGTCAGTTTGCCTCACAGATGCAGTCCCTGGGAAGCTCTCTATGCTTTAGTAGATGGTTTTATGCATATACCCACATCCTGGCACATGCTAGAAGCACTAAGTGGGGTGAGTGGGATTTTTTTTCCAGCCCATGGACATCAACATGACTTCAGATGGCAGCATAGATGATGGACATTCATGTAACCTTCTGCAGGAACACAGAGCACTAACAGCCCTATGGAAATCATCGGCAGCATGGACCTTGAACCTCAACCTGCTCTCCAACTGCAGCTCAGACCACAGACATTAATATGGCCCTCAGCCACAGCACAGACCACAGAGACCCTCATGGCCCTCATGGCAGAACAGACCACTGACACCAGCATGGTTTCTGGAGGAGGTACAGACCACGTACCTCAATCTGGGCTTCAGTGGTGACATAGTCCATGGACATCAACACAGCACCTACCCCAAAAAGTCTAGCAAAGAAATATTAATGCAAAGATACTCAAAATGCTGCAAAGAAGACCTTATCAACTTGAATTATAATAAGAATTATGCATCAACAAATTAGTTTTCTTCAGGATAAAATAAAATTTTCTTCAAATAAATCAGGAGAGGCTATAGGTAAAATACTATGCTTAGAAAAGTTTCTGAGGGCTGGAGAGATGGCTCTGAGGTTAAGAGAACTGACAGCAACCACATGATGACTCACACCCATCTGTAATGAGATCTGGTGCCCAGAACACTATATACATAGTAAATAAATTTAAAAAAAAAAAGAAAGAAAAGTTTTTGATAACAGTACATGAAAAAGAAAATTTGAGCCAGGCATAATGGCAACTCTGGTAATCCTAGCACTAAGGTGGCTGAAACACAGAGAATGCTGTGAGTTCAAGGTCAATCTGTAATAAATAAGAAGACCCTTCTCAAAACTTAAGTGAAACAGAAAACATCATTTGAAACCATTTGAAGATCAAGTACTATCAATGAATATTCTTAACTTAATTATTAATTCGTAGCATCCTCCATTCCAAAGAGAAAATGAAGTCTATATTTAGATCTTCATAAAGAACTATGCCTTTCAGTTTAGTCTGCTCCTTGTTTGTTTGTTAGTGCTGGTGACTGAATGCAGGGAATCACACGTGTAAATATGTGTTCTGTTGCTGAGCCACCACCTTGTCCCCATAATTCTGTGTTTTCAACATGTCTACTTCCTCTACATTTTGTGAAATCTTCTATGATCCTTAATTGCTTCATTCTAAAAATTTCTTTAAGAGCTTTCTCTGCAGTTAAGAGCACTTTCTGTTTTCACAGAGAACTTGGGCTTAGTTCCTAACACCCATAACAGGCAGCTAACAACTGCTTTCAACTCCAGTTCTAGGGACTCTAATGCCCAGTTAAGGCTTCTGAGGATATCTGCAAACATATATATACATATGCACAAGCATATACACACACATACACATATATAAAGCATTTTAATTTAAATAAATAAAATAAAATAGAAACTTCCTGCAAGAAAAATAAAAACCACAGAAAGGTAAAGAAATTGGGACAAAAAATAGCAAATATCTTTAACCAAGGGAAAAAAAATAAAAAAGGCCTTTAATCCCAGCACTCAGAAGATAGAGGCAGTCAGATATCTGTGAATTTGAGGTCAATATGGTCTGCATAGTGAGTTCCAGGACAACCAGAGCTAGGTAGAGAAATGTTGTCTCAAAAAAGGAGGGGCAAGCAAACAAGAAAAACCCCTCACTGTTGAATATATATGCATGAATATATGTTTGTACATATATGCATTCCAATATATATGCATTCCAATATATGTTGCATGCCTATTAGGAGAACTGCTAAACAAAACTAAGACTGCACTATGAAATGATTAATTGATTGTTTTTCTAAAGAATACAAGATCTGGGGCTGGAGAGATGGCTCAGAGGTTAAGAGCACTGGCTGCTCTTCCAGAGGTCCTGAGTTCAATTCCCAGCAACCACATGGTGGCTCACAACCATCTGTAATAAGATCTGGTGCCCTCTTCTGGCCTGCAGGCATACATGCAGACAGAACACTGTATACATAATAAATAGTCTTTAAAAAAAAAAGAATACAAGATCTTAAACAAATAGACTATTTTTAAATGGATGATCATGCATTGCACTGGGTACCTAAATTCTATTTTTTTTAATTGATATACCACTGAGGGCTAATTGATTGTCAACTCAACTGCATCCGAAATCAATTAGAATGCAAGCGACTGAGTATGAGTGTGAGTAATTTTCTTGATCCAATCATTTATGGTAGAAAGATCCACCCTAATTTTGGGTAATTTGATGGTAGTTCACATAAACTGACATGGAAGAAAGAAGCTTTTGCTTTTCGCCTGCTTGCCTTCATGCTCACTGGCAAGTTTACCTGTCCTACTGTATTCCTTTCACTGGTATTATAATTTACTTCTGGATTCCAACACAGCCTAAAGACAAGCTCTCCAGGAATCCTCTGGGATTCTAGAATCAGATTGGGACTGCTAAGACATTGAGTAACATGGACAGAACAAGTACCAGATTATTGGCCATTCCTTGGGAGACAGGAGTAACATGGATGGAACAAGAAAAAAATCACCCTGAGTGAAACAACCCAGACAGAAAGATACATATGATGTGTATTCACTTATATGTAAATTAGCCATTAAATACATGATAACCAACCTACAATCTGCAGGTCCAAAGAGGTTAGGTAAAGAGGAAGGGACGAGGGGCACACATGGATCTCCTTAAGAGGGATAAATAGAATAGATTTTTATGGGAGGACTGGGGGAGGGGGAGATATGAACTGGAGGATCAGGTGGGTAGAGAAAAGGGAGATAGGGCTAAGGGAGGGAATGTGGGGAGAGGCAGTTGGAGTTGAAGGGTATCTGAGGGAAACCTAGTGCAGCGGAATTTTCCTGAAATATATAAATGCAATTCTAATGAGATCACCTAATAATGGGAAATATGGAGTCCCAATCAGCTATCTCTTGTCATCAAAGAAGGCTTCCAGTAGAAGGACTGGTTGTATTCAACTGAGTCATTGGCCAAGGAGGTCCCATGGAAATCCCCAAACCCAGGTTGTTACTAAAACAATGAGTTGCTCTGCACAAACTAACAATGAGTCCCTACTGCTAAAGACAACATCCACACAATTCATTGGATACGGAGAAGTAGAGTTTTTGCCTTAATGGAGCCCTCATCCCTACATTCTAATGTCTTTGGTGCAGGAAGGTACTCTGCAGGCTACCGAAAGAGAAACATAAACACCAACCCAGCCACAAAACCTTTGACCTACAATCTGTCCTTTCTGCAAGATACCCTAAGGCAATAGTGGCACAGAACTTGGGGGAGTAGCCAACCAATGTGTAATTTAGCTTAAGGCACAGTTCATGAGACAGAACCCATATCTGCCACTGCTTGGGTGGCCAAGAATCAGAGACTAGATAGCCCAGAGGCCTAGAGTAAAACCAAACACTACTGGTCAAAAAAACAGTATCAACAAAATGACTCCTAATGACATTCTGCTATACACACAAATCAGTCCTTTATTCAGTCATCATCAGAGAAACTTCCTTCTGCAGCAGTAAGGAACAGATGCTGAGACCCACAGCCAGACATTATATAGAGAGAGTCCTTGGAAAATGCAGCTCTAAATGGGATGTCTCCATCAAATCCCTTCCCTCAGAGCATCTTATAGAAGAGATAGAAGAGAGTAAAGCCAGAGGGGATGGAGGACACCAACAGAACAAGGTCCTCTGAAACAACTGAACAAGACTCACATGAACTCACAGAAACTGAAGCAGCAAGCTCAGGGCTGACAGAGTCTGTTTTAGGTCGTCTACAAATATGTTATAGGTTTAAGCTTAGTATTTTCATGGGACTGCTGAGTGAATCTCTAATTCTAGTGTTTACTCTTGGGGCTCCTTTCTTCTGTTAGACTCCCTCACCCAGCTTTGATGTGATGGTTTTTGTTTTATCTTATTATATTTTATTTTGTCATGTTTGGTTGTTATTACTTAGAAGCTATTCTTTTCTAATGAAAACCAGAAAGGAAGTGGATCTGGAGGGGCAGGAAAGCAGGGAGGAACTGGGAGGAGTGGAGCGAGGGGAAACTATAGTTAAGATATATTTATTGTATAAGAAAAATCAATTTTCAATTAAAAATTATAACTAGAAAAATGAAAGAAAAAATAATAAAAATCTATACAAAATTATGTATCTGTTAAGAGTGTGAAATAAATTATGGAGACTTTAAAAACTGAAAAATACTATGAACATCAAAAAATCTAAATAAATATTATTTTATATGTCTGGCACTGTGATGTATTTTTCTTTTTTTCCCAATCCATCCTCTGACCACTTCTTTAAGTATCAGTTATTTGAAATATCACTTTCTGTAATAACAAGAGAGCTAGTTTACTATTTTTCCAAATCAGAGTCTCTAAACCTTGTTTTTATCGAAAATAATTTTGTTCATACAATATATTTTGATCCTAGTTTTCCCTCCCTTGTCTCCTTTCAGATCCTCCTCACCTCTACACCCATACAACTCCATACCTTTCTTCTCTCTCTCTTAATAAAAAGCAAACGGGCAAACAAAAAAAATTACAAGAAGTACGAGAAACAGACACACATAAATACACACATGCACACGGACACATGTGCATACACACAAAACCCATAAAAGCACAAAATCACAAGCAATATAAAAAGCAAAAGGCCAGTAATATTTTTAAAGCCCAAACGACATGAAGGAAAAATATTTAAAATACCATTGAGTTCATTTTATGTTGACCATATACCATTGGGTATGGGGCCTTCCCTTAAGTGTGGTTTGTATACCCAGTTAAACTTTATTGGTGGAAACAAATTTTTCCTTTGCAAGAGGTTGTCACTTTCAGATATCTTCTGGGTTAGGGATGGGAGCTAGTGTCCACTTCTCCTGTCAGTTTTGGGACCTGTGTGTGACCTGTGCATGTTGCCACAGTCTCTGTGAGTTCATATATACATCAGTCCTGTTGTATCTGAAAGGCACTGTTTCCTTGGTGCCATCCATCCCTCTGGCTCTTATATATATAGTCTTTCTGCCTCTTCTTCTGCATAATTCCCTGACCCCCAAGGGGAGGGATTTGATGGAGACATCACATTTAGAACTAGAGATTTAAGAGAAAAGAACATTATAGCAACTGCCATTATTACAGTCACATAGGCAAACTATGGGGCAAATTGAATATATTACAGCTAAATGTAGAAGACATGCCAAAATTTAATCAAATCTCTGTAAATGAAAATAACAATGTCTAAACTGAAAAACACACTGGAAAGAATTAACAGCAGGTCAGATAATACCAGGAAAAAATTTCTATGTGCCTGAAGACAGAGTTATAGAAACCATTAAAAATAAAATGAAAAGAGAAAAATAATGAGATCTGGTGCCCTCTTCTTGTGCGCACATACATAATAAAGAAATCCTTTTTAAAAAGAAATAAATCTTTGAAATAAATCCTGAAATATTTTTAAAATTATAAACTATAAACTCAAAGATCCAAGAGCCTTTTAATCCAAAAACAAATGAGACTTGAGGATACTACTTGTAAGCATATCAAAGAGTGTAAACCAAACAATAAAGAGAAACTCTTTGGTCCTCCCTGAACATAAATGTTTAATAAAATAATTTTTGTCATGGTCCTAGTTTCTTAAAAAAGTTTTATTCAGAACAGCATGAAGTAGGGAAAGGGCAATGCTACACCCACTGTATAGCACATACAATCCCATTATTCAACACTTTGGTCAGATGTACAACTATTTGGTTTTTCCTCCTGAGACAAACCTATTATGTGGACAGACTGGCAATTTCTAGCAAAACTGATGAGAATTTCTTAATTTTTCACTTGTTAATCTGATATATAACATACTGGTTTCATTATGGTATTTTCCAATGCGTATGCCATTTTATTTATTTTCTTCTAATTCACAAGTATACTGCCTTCCTTTCTTCATGTGTCTTGCTGACCTGTGGTTGAGTCCCTTTTTTGTTTCAGAGAGTCCACCCTTATGTTCTTGTGTCACATGTACATATGCTCTCTTTTACCTACTTCTTTGAAGATCATAAGATTCTCTTTTTATGATCCACTGTCTTGTTTCCTGATGTGCATAGGCATATGCACATAATTCTACATACCTGTGTATATATGTGTATTTCTGTGATGTGTATGCATGTCTGAATGTTTAAATTATCATTGGTACATGTGGGTATGTGAATGTGCATGAATCTGCCAAGTGTGTGGAGAACATGAGGCTGATATTGAGTATCTTTCTTGATCACCTTCATCATGCACATTGACATTGCCCTTCCCCTACTTCATGCTGTTCTGGATATGATTTAAGGTATTAAAAAAAAAAACCTATGTCCTTGACATTGGATTTTCTCTTTCAGAAACAACTACATGAAAGTTTCATTCAGCTTTTTGAAAAGATAGCTATTATTTATTTTTCATTTCATAAAACGTCCTTTATCTTTATTACAATTTTATATAAATATTTCCAGCAGTTATTGTTTCATACCTTTTTTCTGTTTTTGTTACATGATCTGAGAATACTGGCACAATTTGTAAAATCTGTAGTTAAAGCAGATATCTTAGTTTTATTCTTTAATTTTGTTTATTATTGTTAGCATTCAGTATGTAGATTGTGTCTCTTCATAGATATATATGCCATTGTGTTTGTATGGAAGTCAAAGGAAAATTGAGGGTTTGGATTCACATAATTCATCTTTTATAACGAGTACTTTTATCGTGCTGAACAATCTGGGTAGCCTCTAGCAGAAGCCTTTGCAGCGTTCTCTCCGTCTGGGAGGATGCACTCACTCTGATCATACCTATTGCATTAGTATTAGACCACAAGATTACCCACAGATAGAAGAATACTTGCTTTGAAATGTTGGTACTTGGGACTGGAGTGGTGGCTTAGTGGTTAAAAGCACTAGTTGCTCTTAGAAGGACCTATGTTCTATTTCCAGCACCCACGCGGGATTATGGTGTTGTTTACAACTACCCGAAACTCTAGGTCCAGGGGAATCTGATGCCCTTCTCTGACTTCCAAGTGCATCAAGTATATGCATCCATAGACAAATCACTCAGAAATAATATAAAATAAATAAATTTAAATAAAGGAAAAAAGTTTTATTATTGTTATATTAATTCTGAATTAGCAACAATATAAAATGTCTTTTACACACACCGTTCAAAAGTGAGGGAAGAGTATGTGCAGAGACAAGAAGCGCTTCAGTGATGTAAAATTCAGGAAAGCACATTCTTACCTTGTTTTGGGCTTTTGCCACACTCAGCAGAAAATCCTGTTGCTGAGAGTCCCTGATAAACACCAGCAGCTCTCCATGACCTGGCTTTTCTTGCTGATCTGCTTGTGCTCTAGAAGCTCTTTTCTTTTGCAGATTTATTTACTTATGTCATGGGGATGCACATGTACGTGAGTGCCAACAGAAGCCAGGAGATGGCGATGGATCACTTAGAGCTGGAGTTAGTTATAGGTAGTTATGAATGCCTGACACCAGTGATGGGAACTCTGGGCTTCTGCATTAGCAGGAAACCCTCTTAACCACTGAGACATTTCTCCAACCCAGAATCTATGCTTTTCAAAGAACATTTAAAGCTTATACCATTGATCAACAGTAAACTCAGTGGGGGGGGGAACATGTGTTCTCCCCTTTATGTAGCGTAGACTGGTCTCAATTTCAAAATTATCTTCCCTCAGCCACCTTAAATACTGAGATAGCAGATAAACACCACCACGCTAACTAAATTCAACACTTAAAATTCAGACACTATTGAATCACATAAGAATACAACCTAATACAAATACAGAATCCTTCCTTCAAAGTACTCATGTCTAGCAAGGAAAGTTAACAACTGAACAATTACCATTAAAAATGCTATGTTTTAAACAACAGAGACCAGATGTTGTAAAATAAAATATACCTTTAAGCAAGATTCAACAAACAAATTGGCTATCTAAAATCTACCCTTTATTTCTCTTTGACCCCTATATAAATTTAGGAATTCAGAATCCAAATACTCAGATAAATACAGTCCCCAAATATCTGAAATGCTTGGCTTCACTTCTTTGAACTGTGACTTTCACAAGAGGAAGAATCATGATACACACTCAAAGAAACTCCCTACTTCATTTCATGGTTTTTTCTTCCTATCATGTGGTTCTAAGGAACACTAGATGACAAATACTTCTAATCTTAAACTACACTGAAATGGAAAAGATATACTCTATTAGAAACACCCCATCAAAGATGAGTACCATGTTTATGTCAAAATATGAATGATCAAAATATCTGTTGTAAGGTCTACACTTTTTATGAGATTGTTTTGAAGTGCTTTTAAAAACCATAGTTTCTAAAAATAAGTAAAACTTGAAAGAGTTATAATTATGGAAACATAGGAAGAAAAGAAAAGTGGGTTCTAAACCAAGCCTAATACAAAAAAATAAACATAAACAAAAAAGAAAAAGAAAAGAAAGAAAAGTGGGGAAGCCGGGCAGTGGTGGCACACACCTTTAATCCCAGCACTCAGAAGGCAGAGGCAGGTGGATCTGTGTGAGTTCAAGGCCAGCCTGGTCTACAGAGCAAATGCCAGGACAGGTTCCAAAAGCTACAGAGAAACCCTCTCGGGAGAAAAAAAGAAAGAAAGAAAGAAAAATGGGAAAGCCTCAGTTATTCAAGAGCTAATAATGAATGCTTTGGTTTTCCATCCTGTTAACTATCTTTCATTCATCACAAAATAAGTAGATATAGATTTGTGAATAAGAAAATATCTGTATATTCTAAAAATATGAGGTTATAATTTAGCAAATGTTGGGAATAACAGTGCAATTATTATCAAAAATCTCTATTAAACACCCATAGCTGGAGAAATCATAGACTTGAGACAAAAGTCTACTACTTCCATTTTCCTAAACCAATACAACTTCTAACTGTCCTTTCAATGCGTACCCTGATAGTGTACCTCTCACCCTTCAAAGAATCTTCTTTTTTCAATAGGAGGACCCACAACTGGTCAAAAGGCAGAAAGGGACCCTGGGATGCCAAACACCAACTGTTACATGTGCAACACAACTCTTACACCTAACTCTCAGAAAAAAAAAAAACATGGAAGAGGGGACAAAATAAATTAAGGGCAGGAGTTCTGGACTCCTGTTACTAGATACTTTCCCCTATGCATTTCCCTATTAAGTGGAAAAATCTGCATATGGAATCTTAACAATACGTAATCTGAACAAGTATAATAACAATAATAGACAACATGTGTCAACACGGAAAAGGGAAATTCCATGTGTTTCCACATCTGGATAAAGAGTTAGCAATAGTCAGTGGCTTCTGAGAAAGACCAGTATAGGATGTTCGATCCTAGGTGGTTACAAACTTTATTTATATCATAAAAGAATTTTTAAGTCATTGAAATAAAAACTATTTTGTGAATTGCTTAAACCCAAGAGTATGTGAAATCTTGAGAAAGTGGGCTGGAGAAATGGCTCAGTGGTTAAGAACCCTGGTTGCTATTCCAGAGTACTCCAGTACAATTCGCAGAACCTACATGGTGGCTCACAACCATCAGTAAGTCCAGATAATCCAGTACCCTCTTCTGGGCCTCCACAGGCACCAAGCTTACATATGGATTACAAGCACCCATACACATTGAATAAATAAATAGGTAGATAGATAAATAAATAACTAAAAAATTTTTTTAAAGAACTCCAAGAAAATGAGAAGAACAAATTCTCTGGACCTTCAATGCTAATGTCCTAAACTCTTTTTTTTTTTTTTTGGTTATTCAAGACAGGGTTTCTCTGTGTAGTAGCCCTGACTGTACAGGAACTTGTTCTGTAGACCAGACAAGGCTGGCCTCAAATTCAAAGATCTGCCTGCCTCTGCCTCCCAGCTGTTGGGGTTAAAGGCATGTACCATCACTGTCCAAGCTCTTGATGAAGCAAATTTTGCCATGTATTGTGGAAAGTGGAATGAAGTTTAAATCTTACCAGAACACTTTGCTTTCAATGACATTGCAAGATTTGGGTGTCAAGAGAAAGGCAGGTGATTGAGGGTACCTTCAAAACCTTTGATGATATGTTTTGTCTTCCTCAGTAAACTACAAGCTCTATAAGGGTAGAAGATAGCACAATTTAGCCATCATACCATACTCAGCCCTAACACATGGTTAGGTATACAATATTTTCATAAATGAGTAGAATATAAAAAAATCACATTGGATGCTAGTACATATACTATAAATCTGCCAGATATCATAAAACAGAATTTCTCATTAAATAATAGAAAGTAGGGAGTCTTGTCAAGTAAAGACAGTTTTAAAAATACAAAGACTTTAAAATCTGGTTCATGATTTTCCTTCCTAGATGCTCCTCTTGAATGTACACCCTTCCCCTTCCATTTTTCCATTGTGTTGTGATACATAATGAGGCCCCTTGACAGAAAATAAATGGATAATGACCCATGCCCTGGAACCTCTGGATTGTGAGATAATAAACTTTTTTTTCACAAATTACCCAGCCTCAGGTAGTTTGGTATTCTAAACCAAATGTACTAACTCAAGAGCCTACAACAATAATAGCAAGTGAACTAAGTCAGAAAGAACAGGTAAAGCCCATGGCATAGCATGTGATCAAAATTACAGTCAGTATAATTTGAATAAATAATAACTTTAATAACTATAGTATAAAATCCATTCCAGCAGTCTTTTGTTGAACCCTTCCATACTTCAAAGATCTTCCAAGGTTTTAAGTCTGAACTGCTAATTACTAGAGAATAGTAGCATAAATAGCTGTTAGCAAAGACTTAACTGCTTGCATTTCAGGGAACAAGGTCCTTATAATACACCGGAGGCCTCTGCACCAATCCACATGCCAAGGACATTAGGAAAAAATTCTTTAAAGAGTTCATAGTTGGAAGGGGAAGACAACTAATGATGAACACAGATGTAATACACGTATGTCATCAAATCAAAACTACTATCAAAAAGAAAGGATGTACTAAGGAAGATTGGGAGTCCAGTATAGGTGGGGAGAAGCAAGGATCCTTGCAAATTCAGCAGTCAAAGGTTTCCTGAGAAGAGATCATTCAGGGACATAATCAAAAAGGAGAAAGAACTTGTCCATGTGGATATCATTCTGTAAACAAATGTGTAATCAAGTCTGTCAATTTGTTGATTTGCTATATTATTTGCATTAATTCTTCATAATCATTTACCCTGTTTTCATATCTAATTTTTCTTACCTGAAAAAAATTGGTAATTCATGAGAAACAATAATCAAAAAGAAATCTTTTTTAAGATTTATTTATTTATTATGTATACAGTATTCTGCCTACATATGTCCTATAGACCAGTAGAGGGCACCAGATCTCATTACAGATGGTTATAAGCCACCATGTGGTTGCTGGGAATTGAACTCAGGACCTCTGGAAGAGCAGTCTGTGCTCTTAACCTCTGAGCCATCTCTCCAGCCCTCAAAAAGAAATCTTAAATTGAGAAACAGCAGTGCCAGTATCTCAGGAGGCTGATGCAAGAGGATGGACTGAGCTCAGGAACTTAAGTCCAGCCTGATCAACATAATAAAAACCCAACGAAATAAAAATAAATAAATAAAGGTTTATAATTGTCCACTTAGTGAGCACTCAATAAATATTTTAAATAAATATCTTTAATGAGGCAAATTAAATTAGTATGCTTGAATTTCAGAGACCATCCTTCACCAGCTTCAATGTCTTAACAGAATTCATATAACAATGATGTTTTCCTAACACCAGTTTAATATGTGGTCAGTATTTTTACCATGATATAAAATATGACCATGACTCTAAATATGCTTACCAGCATACGTGTGGCTCTTGTGCAGCAAGATATATATACTGTACAGTTTCTATAGGAAAGTATAACAAAAAGAGCTCAGAAATGAAATTATTGGGAAAATTAAATGGATTGTTTTTAGTACCCAGATCTTGGTATGTGTTCCAAAAGAAGAAATTATATAACTAGACTAATAAAATAATAATTCAAAAAGTTTCAAGAGAAATAGAGAAACAATAAAAATTATTTAAGACTAGAAATATTCAAGAGAAAAAATGAATCATATAATAGCACTGAACTCTCAACAAGGTATGAAAAATGTTCATGTTGGATTATAAAATAAACATCCAAATATATATTTTAATATCCTCCCTAGTACATT
>PVIU01016440.1:0-45064 GCA_004026605.1 Ondatra zibethicus
AGAGAACCTAGACAACAAAGAACCCTAAGAGAGACATAAATGGATCTAATCTACATGGGAAGTAGAAAAAGACAAGATCTTCTTAGTAAATTGGGAGCATGGGGACCATGGGAGAGGGTAGAAAGGGAGGGGAGAGAAAAGGAGGGGAGTGGAGAAAAATATATAGCTCAATAAAAATAATAAAAAAAGAACAAAAAAACCTGCCTCAGTCCATCTCGGCTATAGAGTTTGTGTGCATTCAACTGCCCATCTATCATTTTTAAATCCTCGTCTGCATATTTTATTCCTCAAGTTGGAAAAGTTTGTCTTCTCTCTTTTATTAAATTGCATTTAAATAGTTATTGTTGTATGTATGTGTGTGGGTATGCAAGTGGGAGTGAGGGGACATTATGTGTGTAGGTATGCAAGTGGGGGTGAGAGGACATATGTCTGTAGGTATGCAAGTGGGGGTGAGAGGACATATGTGTTTGGGTGTGCAAGAGGGGGTGAGAGAACAACTGTGTGGGATTGTTCTCTTGAAAAGCAAGGACGTATAGCCACTGAGCCATCTCTCCAGCTCTTTAAACTTTTTTTGATCTCCTGTGTATGTGTATGTGGTATTCATGCACATGTATATGTGTGATTGTGTGTAGGAAAACACATGTGCAGATTCACACTCACATGTGTGCATGAAAATATAGAGGTCAGAGAGTGAGGTTGTGCATCTTCCTCCCATCTTATTCACTGAGGCAGGATCTCTCGATCAAACCCAGAGCTCTCAGATCTGCCTAGTGTGGTTAGTCAGGATGACCTGGAGATCTACTCATGTCATCAGAGCAGAGAATTACAGGCATATAGCTTCACCCCTTGAGCATTTATGTTAATTCTAGGAATTTGAACTCAGGTCTTTTGGCTGGTTCAGCAAGCACTTTAACTGATGAGCTGTCTTCCCAGACTCCTTCTCTTTTTTCTTGGTTTTGCTAGTCTTATAATTTGCTTTGTTCTTTCTAAAGAACCATCTCTGATGGGCTGCATTTGCTCCACTGTTTTCCTCTTTCCAGTTTCATTAATTACTGCCCATATTTTGACTCATGACTTCCTTACTCTGTGTGTGTGAGGTAGGTGTGTGTGGTGGGGGTATTGTGTGGGTACGTGTGCACAATGATAAGTGTCTGCAGAGGCTAGGAGAGGGCAGTGGATCTTTAAGAGTCAGAGTTACAGGCAGTGTGAGCCACCCACATAAGTGCTAAAACCTGGGGTCTGGTCCTCTGGGAGAGCAACACACTTTCTTAACTGCTGAGCCATCTCACCTGTTTATTTGAATTTGTTTTTCTGTCCTTTTCCTTACAATTAATTTAAGGCTGAACCTTAAATTCAGTGGAGGACTCTCTTAGTATAGGCAATGTGTTGCTTAACTCCTTGAGTATAATGAGACTGGAAAAGGTTTCAGTGTCCGGGTAATGTCGGACAAATGATCATATATGGTCTGATCCTTAAACTACCATGAGCATGACTTCTTTCCCTGGTCCATGGCCACACTAGGGTATGTACAACCCCTGTCCATAGAGACCACTGAAACACTGGTCCACTTAAGAACAAGTCTGACTATGGTAAAGAACGCTGACTTCAAGCTAAAGTAACCTGTAATGTTTCTGTGCTGGGCGAAATGCTATCAAAGCTGCTAAAAGAGAAAGCCGGGTTTCTCTCTTCCACGTTCTCCTTCCAAATTTGTCAGGGTGGATTTTTAATTTAATATTAATACTATTTTAAGTCTAGAAAAATGAAATTACAAGTTAAATTGTTAGCTTGGATTTTATCATTGACTTTATATTGTACGATTCCAGTTTTAAATGAAACCCTGAGAGCATTTAATTTGTGACAGCATTACTACAACCACACATTATTGTATTTTATTCATATGGATGTATTTCATCTTGCTAAGACTATAGAAATACTACACAAAACTAAGTGAACTATTTTACTTCTTCATTCATTTACATTCTACTGACACTCTATTTTTAGCTTAGTGATGAATAAGGAAGTCTGCAAGGGAAAAGAACTATGGATCACCCTGTCTTCCCTTCTCTGTCATGTTCAGCCTGTGTGGTGGTTGGCTTGTGTGGGGCATTATCCTTCACTTTTCATTCAATATCGTTTTCTTCTTACATTCACAGAAGGATCTGATTTGAATATAGAAGGGAATGCTTTGAAAGGTACTAGTGTTCAGGCTTGCATTGTATGCTGCAGATAAAATGTGAGCTGAGTCTTGGTGAGCTCCCATGCATTGGAAATCCACCAGAACTTTGAGATGTGGGGAAATGCAAATACTACAAATGTGCTTCAAAGAACTGCAGACACATATGCGCTGTATGCATGTCTTGTTTGTGTTCGTGTGCCATTGGCCCATCGGGCTCTACTTACACAAAACAAATCAAAAGATAAAATAATTAAGAATGCCAAGAAAGTGGAGAAGAGCCCATGGCTCACATGCCCATGAAGTCGCAGTGCTGTGTATGCATAGAACATGGTGTGTATGCATAGAAACCAAGCAGGTGATTCTGTTTTCCATTTGTTTTGTTATTCTATCCACAATGAACTCCCTGGGAAATCTGAAGAATCCACTGTGACATTTTGAGATTATTAACTACTTGACAGGGGAGTAGAGAGAGATTTAAAGCAAATGTGTCAGAAGTCACACCCGACTAAAGATCAATCTGGAGCAAAGATAAAAGTATCTTGGAAATTGCAACATGAGTCCATAGCAAGACAGGATTTGAGCCCAGATATTTGGGGAGTGGGTCAGTTATGTCAAAGAACACAGACTCCCAAACACACACCAGTAAAGATACATTTTCCCTTCCCACAATCTGTCACAATCTGTCACCACTGTTTCCATTTAAGAGATGCAACTGATAGCTAAGCTATGATGCTCAAACTTAAAACATTTTGGTGGCATACCAAGATCTGTGAGAAAAACAGCACATCATCATTCTGTCAACATGTATGTTTCAGGTAGATTGCATACAATGAAAAATTATTTCACTTTTAAAAACGCATCACTCATGTAACCTTTAGCCTAATGTACAGCTTCCTACGTAATTTTTCCTAGGAACTAAGGCTTGTCAAGTTGCCTATCAGTTCCACTTTCAGTCAGATTCCACTGCCAGCATTTACTCAGGAGCAGTTACAAGCAAGGCAATTATTTCAGGAGTAATGGCATTTACTCCATGATGTGCATGGCCCATCTGCCAATCTGTAAGTTCAAAATCCCTGGCAAAAGACATCAAGTTCCAATCCGTGAGTTTAAAGTTCAATGTAAACACAGAGGAAGGAGGAGGAAAAGAACACAGTGAGGATTCAAATGGGTTTTCAAGCATGAAAAAAGGTTTGGGATGATAAATTCACAGGTCTACAGGAGAGATTCATGGGCGTGAAATAGCAGGGGGTAACAAAGGAATGGGGAGAGAATATGGAATTTCAGTGTTCGGCACTGGGGAGACACAGCAGGCTCTGCAAGAGGGTGTGGCAGCTCAGTTGACATCTGTGGAGCAATGCCTTTAGGATGTGGAAGACTATGTCCCCTAGAAACTCTTGTGCTGTGGCGTGTTCTGCAGCAGCTTCTCATTTGGTCTGCCACTGAGCTCTTGATATTCTCAAGAATCAAGCCACGTCCACATCCAACTGTCTACCAAAATTCTGCTCTTTGTCTCATCAAACCTTGGAAATTAAGTAACCCAGATTACTAGAAATGGATTTGGACCAGAACTTGGCAATGAGAAGTAGAGTAAAAGATGGTATTTCTCTAGAACTTTCCTGTTTCACTGACTACAAAGCAAGGCTTCACCTAACAGGGAACAGGTCTGCATACCACCAGAGATTAGGATCTCTACAGTACTTCAGGTTGCAAATATAACTGGCCATCACTATCATTTCTTCCTACTCCAAACCCATTTAAAGTGACTGTCATTTAATCTTTGAAAACAAGTTAATAAACACCGTCCAAAAGAATGAGAGTCCATTTGCCATAAATACATTTAACACATTTTTTGGAAAGTGAGAAATGAGAAAAAGAATGCTAATTATCTTGGCAGAATGCAACAAAGGGAAAGCCAGATGCTTTCAGACAAGTAGAAACACAGACGCTTCTCCAAGAGGAAGGGCCAAGTTGCTCAGTAGTGTGTAAGTGATGAATATTGCAGAAGGCAAGGCAGATAAGGGCCACCGTAGAAAAGGTTTTTGTGGAAAGTCCACCCTAGGTGGTTAAAGCCAGGGAGTCTCTTTCCTCATGTTGAGCATCATGGAGTTAGTGTGTTTATGGAGCAGGACCAGAGAAAGGCAGAAATAAAAGAAAGGGGAGCTAAAGTCTACCATAGTAGAAAGCCACAGTGTTCCCAAAGGCCCGGCTCCAACTTCTTCCCAGAGTTACATGCATGCATGCGCACACACACATACATACAGTCTAGCAAAAATATCCTCTTCTAAATAGCTCAGCAAAGACATAGATGTTGAGATGTGAGAGGTCTTCAATGAATCATTGGTTGATGCATTGCTCCAAGTGGTGAAGTCAACAAGGTTCCTATCCATGATCTTAGAGCGCTCAGTCATAGCAAGTACCAGATTCCACAAAGAATCCCAAGATGAATGAATGGCATCTAATAGAAAAAGATCAGTATTAAGACAGAAATGAAAACATTAGGGCTGGTGACACAGCTTAGTGAGAGTGTGTTGGCCTAGCATGTGTGACATCTTCAGTTCAACCCCCAGTACCAAAAGATTGAAACGTTAGTATTTCCAAGCAGGAAAAGGTATTGTATCCATATAAGGACAGATTGCCATAAAAAAAGGAACAAAGAAAAACAGAACAGATCCAACATATGATTCTCAATTTTTTGTTGTTGTTGTTGTTCAGTAGAACGTTGACAAATTTGAAGAAAAATCTCAAAGGGCAGAGGAAAAAAATCACACTAAACAATATAAGGAAACTGCCGTTTGTTTTCTAGACCAAAATATATGGGAGATGCTTAATTCTTCAAGCCACGAAACCTATGGGAAGTCTTCAGGGAGGGACTGTTGGTTCCCTCCCTTTTCACTTCTTTGTTACCTGACCGTAACATAAATAGACCATAGCATGTCCTGTCCCATGCTGCCTTCACCGACTCTGCCTCATCACAGTCCTAAGAGCAGCAAGGCCAACTTCATGGGCTGGAACCACCAAAATGGACGGAAAATAAATCTCTTCTGTTTGCAGGCTGATTGACTTAAGGACTTTGTTATAGCAATGGAAAGTTGACCAACACAAAAAAAGCAAATTAGAGGAATGATTCAACATCTGTTAGGAAGTGGAAAGAGAAAACAAAGGAAGGAAAAAAAAGAAAACCCATCAAAGAAATCACGCAAGGCAATTTCCCAAAACTGAGAAAATGAGTTTACAGGTTTCAAAGGTTTGGTTTTTGTTTTTTCCTGAGGGCCCAGAAGTATGAATAATAAAAAAATTCATGCCAAGATGCACAACTGAGAACTCTCAGAATATCAGGAGTAAAAGGAAGATCCTGAATACATCCAGAAATTAAAACCAGACTATATAGGACAGTAAAGGAATCCAAAAGCCACCGCGAAAATTCCTGATAGCTATTGAACTGTATATGGCCACAATGATAAAAGAGAATTATTTTTGAAGATTTTGTTTATTTTTATCTAATATATATGAGTGTTTTACCTGCATGTATTTATGTGTAGCACATACGCACAGTGCCTGTGGATGCTAAAGGAGGATACAAGCACCCTTGGAACCAGAGTGACAGGTGGTTGGATGGATGAGCTGCTGTGTGCGTGCAGGGAACTGAAACTGAATTCTCTGCAAGAGCAGCAAGCACTGCTGAGCCATCTTGCCAGCCCAGAAAGAATTCGTTGTCACTCTCACATTCAGAAGACATCACACCGGGTTTAATGCTATGGCTACCATACTGAAGTTCTTAACCATTTTGTCTTTGACTTTGTGTTTTGTAAGTCAATAAAACAGTGAGCGGTGGTGTGTACCAGGCAGTGCTGGCTCCTGTACATCCTAGCCTTGCTACCTCTTGGCCCCTTTGTATGGGTTCTAAACTATCTGCACCTCTAAGCTGTCCAGATGGAGCCAGTACACTGCTGTTCCCTGCCCACTGTCCGTGTGGGATGACCTGAGCGAGAAAGTGCCATCTTTACTTGTAGGTGCTGATCAACGGTACACTTATTCCTCAAGGGAGGTATCTCAGAAATAGGGCACTTGCTTCACATGCATGGGGCCTTGAGTTTGATCCCAGAAGCAATAAAGGTCCATGAAATGATGCAATGAAAGACAAGAAAGGGAGGTTTTACCCACCTGTTTTTGAAAAAAAATAAAAAGGCCCCATATTTTCATTTATATAAATTATATAGCAAGCCTTGATCTCAATTTAATTACTGCTTGAGAAGTGAGGATTATTTTCTGAATATCAAATACCCAACTGTGTGACTTTAAAAAATGTTTTTCCTTTAATGCAGGAACTCCACATAAGCTCATGTATAAGCTGACTGCATGCAGAACTCCATCAGGGTGATTCAGATTTGAGCCTGAGACCTCACACCTACAGGTCCAGGTCCCAGTGCTTCATTTCTGAACCGTGCCTTGTCTGTTGTCACTGGACTCACATCTAGCCAAACCGAACAATTTCTAACCGCAGGAAAAGACAATGCCATGTAGACAGTTTCATGGTTGTATGTGGAGGCTTAGTGGAGTTTGGGCCAGGCAAATAGAGGCACCTGTACCTAAGTTCAAGTTAGAGCCATACTTTCTCTAGAAGACATAAGACCCTGAGAGTGGATTCTGGGAATGGGCAGGCTTTTCTTCTGTGGGGAACGTGCACAGGAAATGAGATGCTAGCTGCTCTGGGAGAGCACAGACCAGCCAGAAGCTAAAGAATCGGGGCAGGGGGTACTCAGGGTGAGCCCCTTCTGATGCATGAGTCTGAGCTTTATTTTAGCAGACACCAAGGTCACTGCCAGATGTGAAAGTAGCCAAGTCTAGGCCTTGATTTTTGAAGGGCTGCTACTTATTTCGTGCAGGTCCACATCCCCCAAGAAGTTTTTCTTCCTCCATCTTCCTCGGGCTGCTATTGGCAGACCCATAGACCTCACTGGATTCGGTGACCTGACAGCTGCCCTTACATGGGGATTTGTATCATAAATTCCCACTAAGAGGCCCGTGATCCACGTCTTCCTTACCAATTTATGCTGTCGTGTCTCTCAGACAGAAACTGGTGTGTTCACATGTGTCAGGGCTGGCGGCTCATCAGACAGGTTCTATTAACTTGGTCGCCAGGTGGTAACCATATTACTTCATGCTTCTTGGTAACTTCTGTGCAACACAATTACCTTTGACAGTTCTTGAGTGGGACAGCAATTTTCAGCAAATGTTTTCAGTAACCAAAGGCCAGAAGGAGAGGAAACGAGAGTGCTTCAGTTAAGCTTTGAGCATAGCTCTGACAGGTCTTCAGCACCTCTGCTGTGTTATAAATAGGAATTCCATGGAAATTCAGTACACATGGAATTTGCAGAAGGGCATTCGGCAAGGCCAGTGCTTTCCATTGTACTCACGAAAGAATGTGTCCTGACACAGGATAACAAGGCCTACCGTGACGAAGTTCTTTCCAGCCCACCGAATAGCATAGGCTGCAGGAATTTTCTTTCAGTGAGTTTTCATACGAAGGATGCTTTTTTTTATGTCTGTCTCCACATGAATTCTTCATTGCAAAGAGTGTGACACTCACTTCTGTGATTATCTTGGCTTCACAGCAGGATTCCCCAGAGTTATCCCAAGAGAATATATCTCACTGTCCACATGCTGGTTTCCGGTCTCAGGAAAAAAAAAGATACATAATTATTACAGGTAGGCTGTTCAAAATCTAATTTTACAGAATGAGAATCTGAAAGTCAATGGTTTTCCATACTACAGCACCATGATGGCATACATGTGCATATACACAGTCACAAGCACACATACATGAAGCCATTTTTTAAAAAGAAAGCCTAAAGCAAAGCTTTCTGCTCACACATTCTGGGAATAAACAGAGCTATTCAGTCACCATGTCACAGGTACAGAGGCAATGACCATACACAATCTGTAGTGTGCAGCACTCGTGGGGTTGAATGCAAGGCCACATGGCCATAGCTACACCCATAGAACATACTTTGACTCACATCCCTTGGCCCGATACCCAGCAACGCTTCCCTTTGACACACCCAAGAGGAGCCGGGCCGATGCTCTCATTTCCTTAGCAGTGCTTTACAGGCCAGCAGGCTTTTGATCTCGGCTGACTAGACACACGATATCATCAGCTCTAAATCAAGCCACATTTTTACTTTTTCTTCCAAACGAGTCTCCTTGGTGAGGACAAGAGCGGCTAATCCCTAACATGTTGCAGATTGTGACATCTAGTACATCGTTTTTAACCTTCTTTATTTACTTAGCAGCCACTTGGTCAATACCAGCTGTTGTCTTTTCTTTTAGACTCAAAGCATAGAGGATAGAATTTTAATTGCAAACTTTGCCTCAAAGTTTTACTGTTAGGTTATTATCAAATTTGAAGTGGATTTTTTTTCTTC
Source organism: Ondatra zibethicus (assembly GCA_004026605.1). Lineage (NCBI taxonomy): Eukaryota > Metazoa > Chordata > Mammalia > Rodentia > Cricetidae > Ondatra > Ondatra zibethicus. The sequence continues at coordinate 8,599 of PVIU01016440.1, forward strand.
CTTTCCTTAAAAAAAATAGAGACCATCGTACTCAGAGATGATTCAGTGATTATTTGTTGCTATTGTAATTTATTGTAATTGTTATTTAGATTAGGTTCCCAGCACCAAATAATGGCCTATAATTCCAGTTCCATGGGATCCATGGGATTTAGTGCCACCTTCTGGCCTCTGCAGGCATCTATACATAAATGGTGCACATACAAACAAGTAGACACTTACAAACAGGCATTAGAAAAATCTTATAAAGATAAAGTCTAACAATCCAAAAAACCGATCTGTACAGGATATTGCAGAGGTTCATATTGATTGACAACTTGATGGAGATTTAGAATCACCTAGGAGATACACCTTTGGATATGCCTATGGGTGTTTCAACAGAAGCTTAACTGAGGAGGGAAGATCGTCACCCATAGGGGCCCTATGCTGAATCAAAAGGAGAAAGTGAGATGAGCATTCACATCTCTGTTTCCTGACTCAATATGTAGGTACTACCTGACAGTACTGGCATCGTACTTTCTGATGCCACAGCTCCCTCTCCTTTACAGGCTTCAAACCATGAGCCAAATTAAACTCTTCCCTCCTTCAGCTGCTTTTGTTAAATATTATGTCATAGCATGAGAAAAATAATTACTACAGGTATAACACAGAAAAAAAATCCATGGAGACATGGTCCTTATTACCCCCTCCCCATAAAAAGGCCACAGGCTGCAGCCTTTCATGGATGTTGGTCATCCAGGCATCTTCTTGGTTTTGGAGGTACAAGAAGAAGCTATAGGCAGCTATCACACACTGTTGGGCAGTTCCCAGACCCTGCCCAACACCGAAGGAAGATTGGAGTCCTTTACTTGATTCCTTTAAACGTTACAGCTTTTAGTATCTGCTTTCTTATAAAGAAACAACATATGTCTGCAACCAAAAAAACAAAATGTCAGGAACCATAAACAAGAGAAAAGAAAAAACTTAAAGATTTAAGGTATTTTTATAAGAGTTCTGTTGGTTTGGCCAATACATTCACAAATATTTTCTCATTTAGCTCTTTGTGCTAAGGAGTCAGTCTGCAAAAGGCTAATACTCTTATCCATTAGGTGGTCAAGACACATCTAACCAACAAAACCTAAACAAAGGAGGAAAAAATATCTGAGAAAGTTCTAGGTTCTACCATTTCCCTTTCCTGACAAGAACTGCAGCAGCTATCCTTGAGACCATGGGGCACTATGCATGAGGACAAAAGCCAATATGATGAAAGTATAGTGTGGGAAGAGGGAATTACTGCACAATTAGACCTATGCCAGCAACTTGTTACTTCCAAGTGGAGGAAGAAATGCTAGGCTACCTCAAGCAGAGTTAACTGGGTTTTTCTGTCATGTCTGGTATTGTCGATTAATAGCTCCGATCACCCACAAAAATTTCTGTGACACTGGTAAACCTTGTTCCAGAAGCTTTAGCTCTTGAACCAAGACAAATACACCTCCTTGTTTAAGGCAACACCTCCTCAATTTCAATAATGCTTCTGCCCTTGTAATAATAACAATAACTGATATTCCTATGGTGGTTCAATATTCATTATCTCATTAATCCCCATTCTGAAAATAAAGAAACAGAAGTGTTAAGAGCTTAGGAGTTGCACAGGAGGACATTAGGACTGCAATTCAAATACTGTGATTATAACGACTTCTCACATTCAGCCATTATGGAGCTGAGACTTCTCCCACAAGAGATACACATCTATGCAAACCTATAGGTTGGTGAATGCAAAAACAGCTCTCTAATCTCCAAGCCAGCTATGTTATTAACCAAGGCTGTTGCTGAAGCAGATCAGCCTGAATCAGGCAGCCCCACAGCTCATAACTACTGTCAATAGTACTTACTTTCCATATTATCTCCACAGCAGAGAGTAAAGTCACTAGCTTTTCCTGGTCTTCTACAAACAAGATGCATTCATCTTTCTTTTTGCATTATCATTCATCCCTTTCAGTGAGCAGGCCTCAAATGTAGTCTTTAAATATATGAATCAAAGTTTTAAATGCCAATAATTAAAGATGTGGCCTTTAGCTTTCTGTAGGGGTAGCTACACAATTATTAGTATGAATCCCGGCCAGATAACTCTCAAATTTCAGCCCTAGCCTCATACAGGGGTGGCATTCTCAAAACATTGAAAATGGGTTTTTATAATTAAATGAGATAATGGGAGCTTAGGAAGTGAAGTTCCTGTCACATGACTTTATGCATGCTCTTAAAGATCTCTGTGGTCTCTTCCAATTCCATAACTCTATGTAGGAATCATACACCATTCTGTGCAGGTTTACAGTGTTGCATCATCTTAGACGATCCTCAGAGAACCTTAAGGGGCTGAGATATGATCCCTAAACTTAGTGGCTATAAACAACCACCATTCATTTCTCTTCACCATCCAGAGGCTGGGTAAGATAGGTCTTCTCATCTAACTTGCTCAGCTAGGCTCGCATGCCTATGATCAAATGAGGGATCACCTGGTACCCAGCTGTTTCGGGATGACTATGCCTAGTGGTTGGATGGCTGTCAGTCTCCGCAGCAAGATGATTAGCCACGTGTCTGTCACCCCCCAGCTGGCTATTTTGAACTTGTTTACTTAGTGGTCACAAGACAGTGAAAGAGAGTGGGTAGTACTCCCGGAGGCCCAGGCTCAAAACTGGCACATGTTTAACATATCCACACTCCAGCAGCTAAAGCAAGTCACGGGACAGCCTAGGTCTATCGCGTGAGGAAACAGGTTTATCTCTTGACGAAAGGAGCTGCAAAGTCGCATTCTGGGTGAAGAAAACTGTGTGGCCATTTTAGCAATAGATGGCAGCATCCAGATGATTTTCCAGAGCCACACACAGGGGCTGGCCTTTACAAATAATCTTTGCCCCAAAACCAGACAAAGTTTATTTTTCTATAAAGGCAAACACTGCAGGTCTGCAAGGATGGTTTGTTTTGCTGTTTGTTTTTATTTTTAGCTATTTCCCATGTATGTCTTTCTTTCGGGGAGAGAAAAAATAGCTCAGAGCTGTCTGCCATGCGTATGAAGACAAGCTGGGGAGCAGGGCCTTGTCAGAGACCTTGAAACCTGCTGGGGACAATCAGCAGAGACTCTGATGGGCATTTCAGGCACTGGAAGGTTATCCTTCCTTCTTAGGTGGGAACCCATCAACTTCCAAGATTATACAAGGCACAATGGTCCCACGCTGGCTTGGGGTGACAAAATGATTTCACCTTACTAACAGCAGAGAATGCTGGGCTGGGAAAAGTGGAACTCCTGGCCCACAGATGACAATATTTGGCTCACACTTACATGTTTGAAGGTTTGACACAAGTTGTGAAAGATAGTCAAGGGGCTTGAAATGTCTGGTGTTTAAAGCCATATGCTGTCCCCTCTGGACATCAATAAGGAGGAGCCACATGTCCCAAAAGGGTGCTTCCTTAGGATGTGAGCATTGGAAGCAGAGTACAGGAACAGGTTACTGCTCTGTTCTAAGTGCTTCTGCCCTTTACAAGAAGTCACGTGGGATCGGGACAATGAGAAACTAGGGGATACAGCTGCCAGCGATGCAAGAAGAAATGTCTCAAAAGGAACAAAACTGGCCCTCGCGTGCTTTGCTGGCAGAGCCTCTGGGAACAGAGCCTTCTCTTGAGGAGATGTCGCAACATGGCTCTGCTGCCGAAGGGTCAGGAAAGGGTCCTGGCCAGCTGTGGCAAGTGTTCCTTCACTGGCCATTGCCTCAGACATAGCCCCAGCAACAGCATTCCTGTGTGAGTGGGCAACTGAGCAAGTCCTTATCCAATAGTCCCGCCCACACAAAGGTATTAAATAAAGTCCGGCAGGAGGCCAGTATCTGATATGCCTGGAGGCCCCCATGGGGGTGCCAGATCCTCCTCCAAAACAAGCCATAGCCAGCTCACCCACCATTCTCTAAGACAGCAGACTCAGCAAAGCCTCAGGGAAGCACAGTCTGGCTCATAGAAATGGGTCCTACTGGGCCTCGTTCCCCAGATTCTTGTTTTTGGCTCTAGAGACAATGCTGAGTTGAGTTCCTTGTGAAGTTTCCAGATTTAAAAGCCAAGGAGACTCCCCAAACCATACCTGGACCAGAAAACAAGCTAAAGAAATGCACACACGTTCCAACTCTGCACTTCTCCCTGAAGGCTCAGTTCTTAGGTTGGGAGCAGCAGGACGGGATCAAGCACTGTGGCTCCCAGTTCACTTGCAGGAAAGTTCTCGTTTAAAGGTGGTTCACACAGGTCCTGAGATGTGAGATTCAGCCTCGAGTCTCTGAGAACTGCACTCTGTCTCCTTATTGCTGTTGTCAAAGCATCTGTCTCATTACAGGTGGTTGTGAGCCACCATGTGGTTGCTGGGAATTGAACTCAGGACCTTTGGAAGAGCAGGCAGTGCTCTTAACCACTGAGCCATCTCTCCAGCCCTCTTTTTCTTTTCTCTCCCAAATTATGCCAGGAACGCAGCCCGAACCCCTCATGACAACACATCTGCTCTGGGTATACCAGCAGATGAGTGTGTTTAGCCCTTTATAACCCCAACTAACAGAGTTTGGTCCTACAGAATCCAGTATCTGGCTATATTCCCAAGCCTAACCAGCAGAACCATTCCCAAGCCCCATGTGCTAATTAATTACCTTTCTTGTCTATATGGCACAATACCTGACAAACACAACCAAAGGAAGTTTTATTTCGGTTCATGATTTGAGAAGATATAGAGTCCACCATGGTGGAAGAGCATGGTAGCAGGCAGGTGAGCGGGATGGTCACATGACGTCCATACTCAGGAAGCTCAGTTCTCGTCACTGTGTTGCTCCTAGGAGCTGGCTGTAGGATGATGCCATATACATTCAGGATGGGTCTTCCTTCCTTAAACACACCGGACATGTATGCACATACACTCCCAGAGGTATGTCTCCTAGGTGATCCTAAAATACTGTCCTGTTGACAATAGACATTAACCCGCATACCCCTCCATGGGTTCTTCCTTCCTGTCTTACTCTGCAACTTCCATGCAGAGACTCCACTAAGAACTATTCTCACTGGTAATGCCATCACTTGTAGATACCAAAAGGTCTCTGCTTTTCTTGGCAACTCCATCCTAAATGAAGTCCATGTTTGTTTTCTTTTTATTGCGGCTGGATTTGGTTGTTTGTTTGCTTGCTTTTAGAATATTCCCTTCTCTTTTCGGTGGCACCACACCAACAGGAATGTCATCCTAGGCTGAGGAGAAGTGTAACTTACAGAAGGCCAGGAGGACCCTTAATTTTGACCTCTAGGCTCTGGTAGTCAAAGAGTCAGATGGTTTCAAGAATCTGGGGTGTCCGTAATCAAAAGTACACATACATACATACATACATATATACATACATACATACATACATACATACATACATACACGCACACACACACACACACACACACACACACACCTGCCCAGACTGAATTTTCATGCCCCTGAATTTCTTCAACATACTGTATAGGATAAAACTTCCAAGATAAAATGGCGGAACTGCTTTAAGTAGATGGAGGTAAAGAGAACTGGTGAGTTTATTACAGGATGAAGAGTCGGGAGGGAAGAAACAGAGAAGTCTCTTTCTAGACCTAAAATCAGTGATTCTTCACCTCTCTCTGAGAGATCGGCCTGAAGAGGCAGCCATCTCCAGAGGAGTTTTTTTGGAATGGTCTGAATATATTCCCCAAGATTTCCTGCCTCCACTGAGTAACATCCAACTTCTTGACGAGAAAATATGACATTAGTCGATGGTGCTGGTGCCAAGTGAAGGAGGGAAGGCTCCTGGGGTCAAGTTCTTCAGCCCGTGCCGCATCCTCCCATTCCCCAGGACCTCTCTTCCCTACACAGCTCTGCGATCAGGCCTTTCCCCTAGTCCTCCTCTATCTGTGGACCCCATGTTCTCACTCTGCAGTGAGCTCACTCAGATGTGGTGAGCGGCTGTAGCAGACCCTGTAGGCACCAAGTTTTCTTTGTCTTTAGACAAAATGGAGGCCCTGCCCTCTAAGGTTCTCTTATACTAAACTCCATGTAAATAAAGCAGCTTCACACAGGTAAACTAAGCACCTATAGCCATTAACCACCCTATTCCCTGTTTCACTTCTGAGGAGTGAAGAAAACTTCAGGCTTACTTCTCCTATTTTTTTTTCAGTAGTAGGGATCAAACTCAAAACCCAACTTTTTTCTCAAGGTAGGCAAGTGCTCTAGCACAGAGCTATATCCCCAGCCACACCTACTCCCACAAAGCCACACCTCCTAATAGTGCCACTCCCTATGAGATTATGGGGGCCAAATACATTCAGACTACCATGGCCTGTCACACATATTTCTGAAGATGAGTGATATCACCCTGGATTTCACGTTCACCAGTGTCTCTGGAAGATGGAACTTGGGTTAAGAGCGTGTAGAATAGAACACCATGGGCTTGAAAGCTGAGCCTATCCCAGCTATCCAACCATTCCCTCAAGCCCAATACATTTTCCCCAACTCAACCTTCAATGGAAGGAATAGTTGAAGATGTTGAGAAGGACCCAGGGTACCGACCCCCCAACACCCATACTATTACAGTTCCTTCACGTCTTGATCACTTCTCTACCCTAAGCCACGAAAAGCAAGTGAGCAACAGGATTGTTTGGCCAGCACAGTGGCCCAGAGATCTTGGAGGCAGCTCAGGGCTACTGCTTTTCTGACAGAAGCCTTTCTCTAAACATAAATATTAGCCTTGGCGACCTGGCTGTCTCCTTCTTCATGACTTAGACAGTGCTTTTTGGGGTCATGCTTAAGCTAAAGTAGTGGAAGAAAGAGAAAGAAAGATAACATGTTTCCTGCAACAAAGTGAAGTTTAATTCTTTTTGGTCTTTAGCTCATACTTCTTCTTAAAGCCCTTAAAGCCTGCTTTTCTATATAAGACTCAAATCCTAGCAGCTCCTGGATTCTCATTCTGGAAACACAAAATAAAATGTCAGTGTCTGGATTTCGGGTAAAGACAGAAAGACACCTGAGTGGACCATTAACCCCACAGTCTCAAGATTGGAAGCTCTGAGGGGTAAGGCACAAAGCTGGAAGACATTTTTGGCACTGTGGCCTCCTCCAAGGTGAAACCATAGCCAAGAAGCACAGACGGCCTGTGCACTACACTGCACCAAGAAGTACAGAAGGCCTGTGGACTACACTGCACCAAGAAGCACAGATGGCCTGTGCACTACACCGCGGCCATGGTAGTGTACATGTGTGGCGCCAGGAGTGCAGTGCTCTGAGGACGGAAGAACAAAGCCTTCTCAGGACCTCAGACTTGTCTGTTGCTGCAGGCAGCAAACTTACTGTAAGCTTCTTGAAACTGGGAGCCCCTGACCTCAACTGCCACCTGAGCTTCGGTAAAGCCAAGAAAAACACACACACAGTTGCCGTGTCACCTCTGTGACTTCTGCCATGGTTAGCTAAACTTCTTTAAGCTACAGAGTTGCGGGGGGGGGGCATTCCAGTAGGCGTTTCACATACCATTTAACCCAATATTTCTACTGTTCTTGTGGGATCTACTGTTTAGAAACAGGGTTTCAATATGTGGACAAGACTGGTCTTGAGCTTTCAATAGTTCTGCCTCAGTTTCTCACATGCTGTGATTACAAACATGAGATGCCATGCCCACTCTAGGATTACAGGAGCCTTCCACCATGCCTGTACTAGGATGATGGGAATTTGTCACCAAAGTCATTAACCACCTCACTTCACTCTTGCCAGCAGGACTACCCTGCAGTCTGAACCACTTAGACATGCAAGTGTGTTTACAAACGTAGGAAGTGAAATGGTACACACACACACACACACACACACACACACACACACACGAACAAGCAAAATGCAGCCATGCAAAGTTATGTCTTATAGATCTTAATGTGAAAATCTAATATGGTAACTGGAAAGAGGGTTACAGTGTGTGTGAAAGGTTAGAAAACATTGTATACCATATAAGTGCAGAATGAGGGAGTCTGGGTTGTACATGAAATACCCATGTATGGAGATACTAGAGAAGAACTCTGTGGGGGAGACCTTCTTTGCCTGTCCCTCACATTTGCATTGTGACTCATGGACTAGAAGTTCTTCCAACTCCTTGGCCCTCTGAGGGGACACTGTGGAAGAAGTACCCATCAGCGATGCTGACACTCTGACAAAGAGGGTCACCTGTCATATTCTGTCACACTGGCACACTAATAGACAGGAATCACTCTGTTTAAAACCTAAGACAAATCCTGACCCTTTCCTGGTTGCTCACCCCTACTCTAAGGCAGCAGCTCCTCTTCCTGATAAGCCAGGCCCAACTATGCCTCTCATTTCTGCTTTCAGCTTCTCAGATTGCCTTGGGTGAATAACACCAACCTGGCTTACCCTGAGCTCTAGTTGCTTCTACCTGAAGTACTGATAAAGCAGCCAACTTCTATTCTATTTCCTTCAGTACCCTATAAGTGTCATCTAGTCTCAGGGTGGGGGGAGAATAAGTGGGGACCTCAGTCAATAAGTCCCTTCTGAACCCCGTATGACAAAAGCAGTGACTCTGGGGGCTTGCCCCCACCCTAGGAAATGACTGAAAATGCCTGACAACATTTCTGGTTGTCCCAGATGGAACAGTGAGTGGAGAGGGAGTTGTAACTGGTATTTGATGGGGAGGGGCCAGAGATGCTGGTGAGCACACACCCAGGCATAGGCATCCCTCCTTAGCAAAGACTCATCGAGCCCCAAATATCAGGGTACTGACAATATTGAGGGTCCCTGGACTTCTAGATGCATACTAATGTGTTTGTTTTTCTGTGTCTCTACCTTTTATTCAACAGTGGCATGTTGACTTTCTCATAAGAAATAAAAGTTACTTTGCATTTTAAACTGAAATGACTACCATATAAAAAGTTCTGCTGTGGTAAAATGTTCATATTGATTGATGAACAAAATAAGAAACCAGGTCCCTACCAAAAACTTCTGACAAACTTTGCAAGCCTCCCTAGACTGGAAATGCAGAAGAGCGGTGGGAAGTTTAGTTGAATCCATTCGTGGACATGTGTTACCAGAAAGGGGGGAAGAAAGGAAAAGAATGGAGAGAGAGACAGACACAGAGAAAGAGAGAGAGAAAGAGAGAGAGAGAGAGAGAGAGAGAGAGAGAGAGAGAGAGAGAGAAGAAGCCCCTAGAGATGAAAGTTTTGTCTTGGCTTATTTTTTCCCCTACTCACTCAGATGTGACTTTTTGGCTCCTGAGATCTGGAGGGAGTGGAGTGCATGCCAAGAGATTCTAGGTCTGCTCTGTAGGTGCATTACGGCTCCTCAGTCCTAATTAAAAGACTCCCTTTGAGTCCTCAGAATTTCCTGACATGACACCAGACCTTTATTTTTGGCTCTGAGCATCTTTGTTGTTTCCTGTTTTCTACCCAGTTTAATGGCACCTAACACGTGAGTTAGGATAGCCCAGAGGAATTATAGCCTCACCCACCTTCTTATTCTCTACGACAATTCTGGAGCCACGACAGATTAAGTGTATCATATGAGAGCCAGCAACCCTGGCGTGCAAAACACCCGAGCCCCACCACCTCCTGCATGTTGGTATTTTTGACAGTCCTCAATTAGAGAAACAGGGTTAACTTCAGCCTGTCATTTGTGTGGGCTCAGCTGTTTGAAAACTCCATGAGGGAGCAGTCAGTGGTGGGAGGGTGGTTTCCCATAAACAGATGAAGGAACCTCAGTGTCTGGAAGATACCAGCTGTGGTTTGGTTCCTGGAGCCTTGAGGGGCACAGAATCAGCCCCCTTCTTCCTTGGCTCCACAGTTGTCTCTCTGCTGGGGCGGATGCTCTTCTTGCTGCCATCAGGTGCCCTGCGGGGCCTCTGGTTCTAGGCCCATCTCATCATTATAATTGCTAAAGTAGCAATATTTGCCCCCAAGCACATGGAGTAAGTGATTCAAGGGCTTCCTAACTATGACATTATAACATTTTTTTAGAAGATCTGACACATTGTTTTGATTTTAGTACAGTTAGTATTTTACAAGGGGTTGTTAAGACCATCCTGTGATGTGACATTTCATCAGGACATGAGTTATGGATAGTGACATAGGACAGAAAGCATGAAGATAGAAATGAAAAAAAGGAAAGATAATAGACGTTGTACTTTTGTTCCACATACCTGAACTCTAATATCTCAGTAGACTGTCACCAAAATTTGGACATTGGAAAGAAGCCCCTGCACATACAACGTGATAGTCAATGTAGAATACACTAGAAGTCTTCAAAACACCTCTAGAAATAACAGATGTGTATCAATTAGGTTACATATCACATGATTCCACTTATACAGCATTTTTGGAAAGTTTAAAAGGAATGTCTTTATCGAATTTGAGGGGAGAGGAGGAACTTATGGGGTTGTATTTGTGCCATGACTGTCATGGCATCTATTTTCATCTATTTTTGTGTTACAATTCAATTATATATGAGTAAAAAAGTCAATGTTGGTGTATTTAAATGTTTAGGGTTTTTTTTTCAATTCAAAGTAGGCTTTGTAACCAAAGCTGGCTTTATGTGCTGTTTTGTTACCAATGAAAGTTTTGGTGATAATATGTCCTACATTTTTGTCTCTAGCACTGTATCTAGTAGCTGCATGTGATTCATAAGCACTTGAGATATAAACACGAAACTGAATATCTTGTTTAATTATAATGAACTTCATCTCAAATAGTCCCTATACCTAGTAGCTCCTACAGTGGGGCAGAGCAACCACAGGGGACCAACCTGTCTATATTGTGCTTCAAAGCTTACCTGGGATGTGCTGACACATAGGCTAGGGTATCTAAAATGAGAGGAAAATTAAAATCTGTTGTGTGTGTGCTCACTGAGAATGCAGTAATTTAAAAGTTATAGCTGATTTATAGACTCAATAAGGATTTTCTGAGATTTTTCCAGGCTGGGAAGATGGTTCCACTGATAAAATTCCTACGACACAAGCATGAGGACCTAAGTTCGGATCCCTAACACCCGAGGGGTGGGGGGTAGTGGGAGGGGACCGGGAGAAGGGGAAGAAAGGAAAAAAAAAAATTTTTTTATCTTTAATTATGTTCTTGAATGGAAAAAATAAAACAAAACAATGTATGGAAAAAAAAAAAGTCAAGCATCCAACAAGTTTCTGTAACCCTAGTACTGGTGAGGAGGGTGGCAGGAACAGGTGAGTCCAGGGAGCTCAGTGGTCAGCCCGTCTAGCTATTAGTGGACTCCCAGTACAGTAAGTGATCAACCCACCAAAACAATTTAAAGGATGAAGAATTTATTTTGTCTCGTGATTTCATTCAGCTCTGTTGCTTACCAGCCTGTGTAGAGTGAGGCAGAACATCATGGGAAGAGCATTTGGTGAAGCCAAATGACCCACCTCCCTGTGAACGGGAGACAGAGTGTGGAAGGAAGAATCAGGAGGAAACAAGACGTTTATCTTTCTAGGGCACTACCAGTGACCTACTTACCTTTTCCAATTAGGTTTCATCTCCTACTTTCCTCCCCCAAAAGCACCACTTGCTGCAGACCGAACCTTTAGCATATGAACCTGTGAGAGATCCTTCACATTCAGACCTTCACACCTTAGTATGTTTTTACTTAACTCACCTCATTTATGTAGCTTGTATTCAGCAATACTATCCATGACATTGTAGGTTTGATGTATTAGTTATATTTTGTTAACACAACTAAATAAGTATCTATATACAGATCATCAAAAACCAAAAACAACAAAGAAAAATAAACAATGAAATACTATGAAAATATTAGTTTAGATGCAAGAACTTATATTCATTAAAATTTTCATATTTATTCATTTGAAGTGTATGAGTCACAACCATATGCATGCCTTGTGCCCTCAATGGTTAGAAAATGGTGTCAGATCATCTAGAACAGGAGTCACATGTGGCTATAGCTACCATGTAGGGGCTGGGAACTGAACCCAGATCCCCTGAAAGAACAAGTACTCTTAACTGTTGAGGCATCTCTCCAGCACCTACACACTTCTAGTTTATTTATTTTTTTACTTCTAAAGATTTATTTATTTTACAAATGTTTTGCCTGTGTGTATGTATGTGTGACACATGCATGCCTGGTGCCTACAGAGGACGGAAGTCAGTGCTGAATCCCTGGGACTGGAATTACGGGTGGTTGTAAAGTACCGTGTGGGTGCTGAGAACTGGGCCCAGCTCTTCTGCAAGAGCAACAAGTGCTCTTAACCACTGAGAGATCTCTACCCTCCCTCTCTACAATTTTAAAGGAAGGCCAATTTTAAAGAGTTTGGAAAAATAAAATAGATGAAATCTCAGAGTTAAAAAAAACTAATGGATAAAAAAATTCTCAAAAGAGAAATTAACACCTTAGATAGTAGAGGTAATTCAAGATCTAATGATAGTTATTTCGGATAGTTACAGAAGAGAGAGGGAAAGAAGTCATCAAAGAAATAATAAAAGAAGAGAAAGTCCAAGCTGCAGCTGCAGCCAATTCTGACACTAAAGGAAAGGCCAAGGGACGTACTAAGACCAAGTTAAGTCGTCCTACTCACAAGTGAGGTATAAGGCAGTCTCTGCTTTATGATTCATCTTTTTGCAAATAAGTTGTTCATAATGTTTTGGAGGTTTTTTTAGCAAAATATTAACTTGGGGTTAGAATGTACACAGATAAATTTTGTAGCCCGTTCCTTCGCTGCTGCTTGTCAAGTTGAATGTTCACATTTAGACATACAAATTGGAATTTTGCATATAACTTTGGTGGTGCTGCATCAAAGTTACTTGGCATTAATAGAGGAAGAATCTTGGAGATAGCAAAATCGGGAGTAAAATATTTGAAAATGGACAAGAATGAAAATTGGACATTTGTGTTTTACTGTTTCTTTTTTCAAACTTAAGAGATGTATACTTGCATTTGTTTTTTATATTAAAGAATGCCTGAGAAATTAAAAAAAGAACATTTCTGTAGTTGACAAGCATGCCAAGATCCAAAAGGTCTACCGAATAACTAGCATTTTGAAGCTCGCTGAAATAAAGAGGATATTCTAAAATCATCCAAAAGGAAAGAGAGAGGTAACATGGTCAGAAAAGGTTAGACTAGTCACAACACAACGCGCCGAGAGATGAGCTGCTGAGTTTCAATCAGGAATCTATATATGGCCAGAGTATAAATATGGAAACATGCTTATTCCTTAAATTGAAAGGTAATGCTTCCCATGTATTCTTTCTCATAGAAACTATGAGTAGATAATCCTACAGCAGGTGAGAATAAAAGAAAATAGAAGACAACATTCCAGACAAGGGAAATTCATAGGAGATGAGGGAGGGACAGTCACACAACGTTTTTCAAAACTACAAGAAAGCAGGAAGGTGGAGGGCCCTGGCAGGGAGGCCCACATCAGAGAGAATGGAAAGATTAAATCACATGATATATTAGATGTTTTGGCAGATTTGTTGGGGGAAACTAAGTAAGCACACACAACTACAACTGAAAAGCAAAATGAGACAATGCACAAGGAAGATAACCAGCATCCTTAAGTGATTCTGTGTGTTGCAATTCAGATGAGAACTGCGAAGGAACTGTGGAATGTACCAGAACAGGGAGAAAGGGAAACAGAAAGAGACCTACAGAGGTGTGACATCTTTACATAATACTGTAGAGGTTGGCACACAGGATTTAAAATGAATACATCCAAGGAGAATGCAAGCAAATGAATGTAAAGACCAGAAGAAAAGGTTTGAAGAGATCAAAGTGGGCCATGGGCAGTAAGGGTTTAGGGGAGAAAGAGGTAAGTCCCCAGTGCTTGGGGGATTTATTTAATTTAAGTATTGTGGTCAAATATTTTATGAACAGAAAAGGAAACATTCAAAAGGGGAAGGAGAAACCATGCTTGCTGGGCTGTACATCACACGGCAAAAATTTAGTTGGTGCGGGAAACCATAAATTGTGGCACAACCATCTTTCTAAAGGCTTCTTTCTACACATACTACCCCCCAGATGATATGACGATATTATGCAAGGGAAGAGAAGAAAATCCTTGCCAAACCCCACCCTCCCTTTTGGGAAATTCTTGGCTCTGTTCACAATACTCAGTCTTTGTTCCATGGTGTTTGCCAGAGTGTAGCCATTTGGAGGTGAGATGTTTATTTTCCGTGATTAGAATGTTTCCTATGTCCCTACTCACCATACAAGTGCTATCAGAAGTTGCACAAGCCTCGGCACGCTTCCCTCAACACTGGTGTGGCAAGTCTTGACTGCAGTCGTGCATAGCGTGCAGGCAATGAAGGCTTTGGAAGGCTTTATGGACTGGTTCCATGTTCTATGTCAGCCGGGTGAATGTGGCTAGGCTTCTAGCAGGTGGGGAAACAAGTTGATTTTGTTACATAACTGTCTCTGTGTAACTCTTACTGCTTCCCTTTGTCTCAAGACCCCAGTCCTCTTTAACTTAGACTGAGATGTCCCCCAAGTCCAGGAAGTGCTGTGAAGATCTCATTTGTCCTTACACTGGCAACAAAAGAGCTATGCTGACCCCTTGTACAACCTTAATTGCGATGAAACCACTGCTGCTAACAGAATAAATTAGAGACTTCTGTTGTCATGGTTGCACACTATTCGTATGTCCTTACATTTCTGTTCCTAACAGATTTTGGGGTAGAGAGGTAAAGGTTTGTCTTTGGCCGAAGATTTTTAAGAAGCTGAAGTCAAGGGAACGGTAGAAACCCACAATCGCACATCTTGCCAGATGAGGTGTCGTGTGGCTGAAGTCTCCAAGCACTTGGGAGCAGAGAAGCAGGAGGAAGGTAAATCCCAGGAGACCTTGGGCTACATAGTAAGATATTTTCTTCAAAAGCTATTTTTTTCCTTCTCAATACAGGGCTTCTCTGTATAACCCTGGCTGTTCTGGAACTCACTGTTTAGACCAGGCTGGCCTTGAACCCTCAGAGATCCACCAAGCTCTGTCCTCCAAGTGATGGGATTAATCACCATCATCCATGCAACACCACCGCTTGGCAATATATTTTCTTAAAACCCAAAAATATCTGCAGGGTATGGTGGTACATGCTTTTGATCCCAGCTCTTGGGAAGCATAGGCAGGTGGATCTCTGTGAATTTGAGGCTAGATTGGTTTCTATAGTGTGGTAGTTGAATAAGTATGGCCCCCATAGACTCGTGCTTGGATGTTTTACCTATGGGGAATGGCACAATTAGGAGGTGTGGCCTTATTGGAGGAAGTGTGTCACTATGGAGGTGGGCTTTGAGATCTCATCTGCTCAAGCTATGCCCAGTGTGGGACACACTTCACTTCCTGTTGCTTGAGGATCAAGAAGTAGTACTCTTAGCTACCTCTCCAACACCATGTCTGCCTGCACGTCACGATGCCTCCCCCCATGATGATAATGAGCTGTACCTCTGAATTGTAAGCCAGCCCCAATTAAATGGTTTTCTTTATAAGAGTTACCATGGTTGTGGTGTCTCTTCCTAGCAATAGAAATCCTAATTTTGACATATAGTGAGTTCTAGATCAACTAGGGGTAGTGTGAAATCTTATCTCAAAAACAAACAAAAACCCAACAAATTCAATATCTTGATTCTTGGATGCACCACTGAGATGTTATTATTTTCCTTTATGAGAAGATGGGGGTACAACAGTTGGTAGTGCCATCATGTCTACAGAGTTGTCAGATTTAAAAATGAATATCAGCAATTACACAGTTTTTGGGAGCTGGGTTTAGATACTGATGAATTGTCTTAAGTCTGACAACTAAAGAACTAAGTGTTTATCAATATGGCTTTACAGTTTCAAGAAATTTTATTTGGAAAATAACTTGTATATTTTCTTCAGGAACTCCTTGGACACTTAGTAGGGTGTTCTTTCCCCCAAATAATGGAGTATTAAACTAGCTCCCTTCCTCAGGTCAACAGATAAGACAGATTTTATCAAAGTATGACTTGGTCTAAAGCCCACCACTTCCAGTGTGTGCGTCTCATCTAAGCCATTAACTATGAATTTTGCCATTTGACTCTCCACATCGAAAGGTCTGCCTTAAGCCCAAAACCAGATCTGAATCTCTAGTCCTATACACCCTTGATCCTTTCCTTCTAAGAGCCCAAGAGTCTTCCAAAGTGGTGCTTTCTTTAAATAAGTTAATGATCTCAGCTAAGTTGATTCAGTCTGCCTGCCCTGCTCCTTGGAGGAGATGGCAAATGACAAACAGATGCAGGTTTTTACTTCACTCATAGAACCTCAACTGTTGGCTTGGCAATCCCGTTCTCCAGTTATTCATTTGCATATTCATGCAAATGCTTTTGAGTTCTACTGTGAGGCCTGGGATAAAAAAGTCTTGGTTCCTGGTGTGTAGAAAGGGAGATACTTACCGACTAATCATGAAAATACAAATGGCTATAAACAACCCAGTGCCAAAAGGAAAGGTGAGTGAAGGAAACAGAATAATTGTTGGCCCTACTTTGAGAAGTCAACAAAGGATTGGGCCATTAAGGCTGAGCTAGGATGAATCCAAATCTCTGAGTAAAGGAATAAACAGAAGGACTTCTTCAGTGGAAAAACTCATCCATTAACCTAGAAAGCCATTAACATATTCTTCTCTTCCTCTTGCTTCAGGATCAGATAACTATTTTGTTTCTCCCAGATATTCGTCTCTCTCAGAAAGGAAAAAGAAAGCCAAATGTGTTTCAAATAAGAAGAGCACCAAAGAGAAAAACAAAGTTATGTCTCCCATTGTTAAGCCCTTTCTTTTTCTCTGAGCTCTTTTAAGCACATGGTAAGAAACAGTTGTGATGAAATGAAAGAGGATAAAGCATTGCAGGACAGCTGCACGCATTCTTCTAAAGCTCTGAAATAGCAGCAGGCCCAAAATTTTTAGTCCTCAGTATTTATTCAAGAGAAAGGTTATCCATATTAAGACAGTATATATACAAATATCTATAGCAGTGCTGTCCCTCCTAGCTCAAGCAGAAAACAACACAGGGCTTATCAACAGTAGAATAGATAAATAAGTGTGGTAAATTTAGCCAATTGGAAACTCAACAACTAAGAAAATGAATGGTCTATTACAGTGGTTCTCAGCCTTCCCAATGGTATGACCCTTTAATCCAGTTCCTACTGTTGTGGTGAGCCCCAAACATAAAATTATTTCCATTGCTACTTTAATTTTGCTACTGTTACGAATCATGATGTAAATATCTGTGTTTTCTGGTGGTCTTAGGCGACCCCTGTGAAAAGTTAGTCAACCCCCAAAGGGGTCATGACCCACAAGTTGAGAACCACTGGTGTGTGTGTGTGTGTGTGTCTGTGTGTGTGTGTGTATGCATACACACATGTAGGTATGCACAGATCTTACAAACACAATAATCTAAACACAAATAGATACATATTATGTGATTCCATCGTATGAGATTTTAGAAAAAGATGAAACTAATCTGTCATGAAAACAAAAGGATCAGTGATTGCCTAGAATTTGAGTAAAACAGGGCTGACTGCAATGGGTGAAAATAGGAAGATATTTATATGTTAGTCTGTGCTTCTGGTTTCTGTCCCAGAGTTCCTAAAGCCCTTGCAACTTCCTGGAGACTGAGGCAGAACATCTTTCCCTCTAATAGTTGCCCTTTGACCTTGATTCCTAACTTAAAACTTCTAAAACCTTTATAATTTCCTGAGAGATGGGAGTGCTCAAGTCCATAGAATTGTTTCTTTGGCTGGAACACATTGTTTTCTAATGAGGTGACTATAGATGAGACTGTGGATGGAGCAGTTCCCCAAAAATGAGCTACTATCAGAAGCCTAGAGTTTTCACCCCTGCCCCTTACACACAAAACACACACACACACACACACACACACACACACACACACACACACACACACACACACACACACACATACTTTCCAGAGAAAGGAGTTACTGTAACTTGAGTTAGTAATCAGTCATGCTGTGTGATGAAGTCTCTGTGGAAAAACAAACAAACAAACATTCCTGATCCATGGATTCTGAATTGGGAAACATGTCCCCTGCCAGGAGAGTGGCAGGCACACCCCAAACTGTGGAGATAAAAACTCCTGGCCTCAGAAATCCTTCAGACCTGCCATGTGGATCTCCTCATATGGCTGCTCATCTGCATCCCATTGTGTCTCTTATTAACAAGCCACTCTAGCAAAATAATCCACCAGAAAGAGGAGGTCATGGAGACCCTGAACCACAGCCAGCCAGCCAGATGCATTGGTAACAACATACGACTTCCAATAAGATCTGAATGAAGAAAAGGGGCTGAACCCTCAACTCATGGGATCTGACACTGTCTCTAGGTAGACATGTCACAGTTAAGTTCAATTACAGAACACCCAATTTGTTTGGTGTGTGTGCGGAGGGGGCGTCCATATACATCTGGTATTAGGAGAATTGCTATGAATGGCATTTAAGAGTGTCATGTTGTATCTTCATTACTTTTCTATTTCTGTCATAAAACACCATGTCCAAAGCAGCCTATAAAAGAAAACATTGAATCTGGGTTTCAGAGGGTTAGATTGAGGCCAACCTGGGCTATACAAAAAGATTCTGTCTTAAAACATAACAAATATAAAATTCAGGGTGATGATTTGGTATGGTTGAATGTGAAAATGTTCTTCATAGGCTCATGAACACTTGGCTCCTGCTACAGGTGGCCCTTAAGGTGGTACTAACTGGAAGAAGATGGGCTTCCAGGGGTAGGCCTTGAGATTAGAAACAGAGGTTGGGGAGGCGGGGTGGTGGCAGCATTGGGAACTGTGCACTAGGAGCCTTGGAGTGCTGTAAGCTGAGTCTAAGAGGGCAGTCTTATCATAGTATGGGAATTGAGAGGAGAATAAAGACACTAGCAGGAACGGGGCTAGAAGCCATTTATGTCACGTTCTGGCAGAGAGTCTAGCAGCATTCTGTCCATGCCTCATGAATTTGAGGCTGAATTAAAAAGTGAACAGATCAGATTGTTGAGCAATGAAATATCAACAGTGGTGAGCATTCAGGCTGTTGTCATAGTTACTGCTTACTACTGCTGTTCCCCAAGTCCAGAGTGAGAAAGATCCACAAGTGGAACGGAAAGAAACAAGATTTTGCGGTGAAAGGGGGGAACTTTAAGCTTCAGAGAAGGTGACTACAAAGGACCTATACTTGTTAATGAGATTAGCAGCATTAATAGGGCTGAAAGGTGGCTCATTCAGTAAAGAACTAGGCATAGAAGCATGAGGACCTGAGTGTGTGCCCCAGTACCCACCTAAAAGTGGTACTATAAACACAGTACTGATGGGTAGAGGCAGATGAGTCCCTGGGGCTCACTGGCTAGGCAGTCTAACTAAGTTAGTAAAAAATCTTTCCTTCAAAAACTAAGGTGGGACCAATGAAATAGCTCAGCAGAGAAAGGTGCTCACAGCATAAAGTTCAACAGTTCTGAGTTCAATACTTAGAACCTGTGTAAAAGTAGAAGGAAAGAACTATTTCACAAAGTTGTCCTCTGTCATCCACATGTGTTCTGTGGTATACACTACACACATGTACTTACACATACATATAAAAAAGACACAGCATCAATAAAGAAAAACATTGTGTTCAGCACTGGGCTAACAGGAAAAGTACACTGAGGGCATGAAGCACACATCAAGGATTCCATATTAGGAAAACACAAATTTATCTGAAAGGAGAAAACAGAAGAAACTGAGAATGTCACAGAAAGGAATCATTGTTTGAAAACAACCAATTAAATGGTGGTGGCACATGCCTTTAATCCAGCACTCAGGAGGCAGAGGCAGGCAGATCTCTGAGTTCAAGGCCAACCTGGTCTACAAAGTGAGTTAAAGGACAGTCAAGCAAAGAAACCCTGTCTCAAATAACCAAAGGGAAAAAAGAAAGAAAGAAAGACAGACAGACAGACAGACAGAAAGAAAGAAAGAAAGAAAGAAAGAAAGAAAGAAAGAAAGAAAGAAAGAAAAAGAAAACAATCACAGTGGTGTGAGGCAATGGTCTGTATCCTGTCAATTATATTTTAAATAAATGCTGATTGGCCAGTAGCCAGGCAGGAAGTATAGGTGGGACAACCAGATAGGAAGTAGAGGCAGGTCAATGAGAACAGGAGAATTCTGGGAAGAGGAAAGCCCATTCTTCTGCAGTCCTGGCCCTACCACAGAAGAAGCAAAATGTGACTGCCTCACTGAATAAGGTACCGAGCCACGTGACTAACATAGACAAGAATAATGGGCTAATATAAGTTATAAGACTTAATAAGAAGCCTGCACTAATGGGTCAATCAGTTTATAACTAATGTAGACCTCTGTGTGATTTCTTCAGGTCTTAACGACTGTGGGAACTGGGCAGGACAGAAAACTCAGTCAACAAATCACTGAGGCAATCCAAGGGGCCTGGCCACATGTTACTCTGGCAGCAGAATTTGCCAGCATTACCCACAAGTGAGGGTTTCTCTGCCAGTGTCAGGCAGGAAAATGGATCACAAAGAGGAGAGAATGAAAACTCAGTTGACTTCTTCTGGTGTAGGAGGTCCTTCTGTATTTGTGTTGCTTTCATTGGTTAATAAAGAAACTGCTTTGGGCCTGGTGATAGGGCAGAACTTAGGTAGGCAGGGAGAGAGGACTGAATGCTGGGAGGAAGAAATCAGAGTCAGAGAGAGCTGCCATGGAGCTGCCAGGTCAGACATGCTGAATCTTTCCCAGTAAGCCACAACCTCGTGGTGATATACAGATTAACAGAAATGGGTTAAATTAAGATATAAGAACTAGCCAATAAGAAGTTAGGGCTAACGGGCCAGGCAGTGTTTAAATGAATGCAGTTTCTGTGTGATTATTTCAGGTGTAAGCTATCCAGGTGGCCGGGACAAAAAGCAGGCCCTCTCTCCTTCAATAATTGGTGCTCCAACATGGTAAACTGACTCCATGTAAAACCTGAGAGGGCTTGAAAAGGAATTCTAGACACAAATATAAAGTTTAACACAGTGTTTTGCTGTTTGCTGGCAGGGTACCGCAGAGAAATTTTCCTGAATCAGCAGCCATAGCAGGAAAAAAAGCTGTGCAGTTTTAAAACACAGCTTCCTGGGTGGTGTGCCAGTGCAAACTCCTGCTATGAAGCTTTTCAATGGCTTAGGTGGGACCAGATGTTTCTGTGCCCACTCAGGGTCGGAAGGAAAGTATATGAGATAATGCCTGTGGCTCAGCTCTTCCTGCCTGGGCAGACAGCAGGATCAGGCTTGGGCAGGCGGAAGAGCATGGCGGATTCCCGCTGCCATACACAGAGATGTTTCCAGGTGCGCAGTGCTCTGCATGGCAGATTTGGCTGTAACTCAGATAAAAAGAGGTTATATGCTGCACACTCATTCTCAGAGTTAAAGTGCTGAGCGGGGGTCTGGAGATCTGTGGGCACAAGGGCCTTCATGCTGTGTTCCCAGCACACAAGGTCCTGTGATGTGGGATTTCCCTCTGTATGCTGTGATTACCATTGATTAATAAAGAAAACTGCTTTGGACCTATAGCAGGGCAGAACTTAGTTAGGCGTGGAAAGCTAGGCTGAATGTTGGGAGAAAGGACGGAGTCAGAGAGAAGCCATGTAGCCCTGCCAGAGACAGATGCCGGAACTTTATCCGGTAAGCCACAGCCATGTGGCAATACACAGATTAATAGAAATGGGTTAAATTAATATGTAAGACTTAGCCAATAAGAAGCTAGAGCTGTAGTAAGAGGCATGGGCTGTGTTTTTAGCGTCCAGCTCCCAGACGTTTAGTGTAGGGCCCTTTGTTTTGTCTTGCCTGGCTAGCTTATCTTCCAAAATAATTACACAGACTGTATTTATTTAAACATTGCCTGGCCAATTAGCACTAGCCTCTTATTGGCTAACTCTCACATCTTGATTAACCCATTTTTATTAGTCTGTGTTTACCATGAGGACATGGCTTACCAACATGAGTCTAACCAGTGTCCACCTTGGACAGGAGAAGCATGTCATCTGCCTGTCTCTCCTTCTTCCCAGAATTCTGTTCTGTCTACTCCGCCCACCTAAGGGCTGCCCTATCAAAAGGCCAAGGCAGTCTCTTTATTCAACCAATAAAAACAACAAAAATACAAAAGGACCTCCTACACCATAGAGCTAATGAGCCAAGCAGTGATTTAATTAATACAGTTTCTGTGTGATTATTTCGGGGGTCTGGGCAGCCAGGAAATGAACAAGCAGCTAAGCAGCCTCCTTCAACAGTTCTGGCTTTGCAAACACAAAAAATGCAAGATCAAGGGGGTCATTGAGTTTGTGTCACAGTTCCAGAGAGCCAATGAGACCAGGTAATGTGGCAATACTGAAGTTGCTGAGAGGCTTTTTTTTGATGCAGTAAAGTCAACATTTCAATGGAGACCTGAAGATGTTGGAGATGCAGAGATCACAGGATGTTCACTAAGAAACATTGCTGCCACAGACTGGAGCTGATCCCAAACAGAGGCATCTGTTCTGAAGGTTTACAGAGCTGGAGACTGAGCTACCCATGCCCTTTGGAGCTCAGACTATTCCACCATGAGCTCTTTATGTATGCATGAAGCTCCAGGACCTGGTACTTGTTCTGCTGAGTTTTGGCATCGTTTTAAACCAATCTTTCCTGGCTATGTCTCCTTTCCTCCTTCTGGGAATGGATAGCTTGCCTAATGATATTCTGCTGACTAGTTTTTATGTCAGCTTGACACAAGCAATGATCATCTGGGTAAAAGAAATTTTAATTGAGAATTCTTCCATTGTATTGGCCTGTGGGCATGTCTGTATGGCATTTTCTTCATTGATGATTGATGTGAGAGAGCCCAGCTTCAGATACCACCTCTAGGCAGGTGATCCTGGTGTAAGGAAGCAGGCTGAGAATCTATGAGCAAACTAGTAAGCAACACTCCTCAATGGTCTCTGCTCCAATTCCTTCCTCATGGTTCCTGCCCTGACTTTTGTTCAGTGATGGGTTATTACTTAGATGTGTAAGATGAAAGAAACACTTTCCTCCCCAAGTTTCTTTTAGTCATGACATTTATCACAGCAATAGAGAACTAACTAATAGAAAAGCTAACTTAACTATTATAAACTGGAATCTTGATTTTTTATTTTATAGGGACTCATGATTAAAAGGTGGTCTTAAGTTTCAGAAGAAACTTCATACCTTGAAATGGTGTTGATTCTATTAAACATGATGGCTCTTTTGAAGCTGAACTGAAAGTATGTTGCCTTATGTCATGAGAGAGCCATGAGCCCAGGGAGGTCAGGGGCATAGTTTTTGGGTTTTGAATGTGAAATGTCTCCAATAGACTTAAGTGATTGAATATTTGGTGCCAGCTTGAGATGGGTCTTGGTTTGATAGTCCATTTCTATTTTCTGTACCTTCCTGAATGTATACGAAATGTCCCATAGTTCTGCCTCAATGCCTTCCCAATAAATCCTTCCCTAAGTTGTTCTCTGTCAGGGATTTGATATCAGTGATGAGAAAAACAAAACAAACAAACAACAACAATGAATACTGGGACACTGCCCTCTGGGCATGCCATGGCTCTTTCCCATCTTGAAATCAGAGCAACCATGATTACCACAGGAGACCCTCCCAAGAGAGAGCCAGTTACAGTTTTTCATAGGAGGGGATGGAGAGGGTCATTAGATCTTCACCTGAGATTCCCACTACTTATTGGCGCAGGCTGTATGTGATTCTGATCCAGTCTTGTGCAGTCTAGGGCAGTGTTGGGAAGTAGAAGGTTAACTGAGGAGAAAATCCAAGTTCACTCAGCTTTCTGGAAGCTGTCTATAAGGCAATATGTATCTCTGTTGGGTAGGACTTTCAGTGATTCTGTTGTTTGAGGGTCACCCATAGTCTTCTAAGTAACCCCTCTCACCCATACTTCTTTAAGTAGGACTAAAACTTTCTTTTAAACCAAACTAGGCTAGGATGAAATTATTGTGTTGTTCTCTCACTGATACCTTCTCTGTATTCAAATAGACATTGTTCATGTCTCTCCAGGAAAAGTCACATAACAGTAATGTGATGCTGGTTTATAATACTGTTTTAAGTAGGTCATTAGCAAGGCCTCCAGTACAAGCCTATGATAGGACAAAAAGCTCCTCAAGACCTATCTGTTCTTAGGAGTTCAATTTCCCTCATGAAAAAATGGTTCAACTTCTTGCCTTCAATTTAATGTTAGTAAATAATAACAACAACCAGTCTATGGCTGCTCCTAAGTATAATTAGAGTTCCTCATCTAGGCAAAGTGAGAAATAAAAATATTAATGAGAGCTCAAGAGATGACTCTGTGGTTAAAGTGCTTTCTGTGCTAGCACAAGGACTGGAGTTCTAATCCCCAGAACCCACAATAAATTGCTAATCCTAACCCCAAGCTTAGCTGCACAAATTTTGTATTAGTGTTCATGATTCTTTGGGTTTATCACTTGGTCCTTCTGTTTCATATAGAAATTGGCTGGAATAATTTGATAGCTGGAAGGTCCAACATGAACTTATCAGCAGGGGTAACAGTTGGTGTTGGTTGCTGCTCAGTAGCCTGACCAAGGCTGCCTTCCCATAGCTGCTCCCATTTCCTCCCATCAGGCAAAGGGGTCTGGAGAAGGAATGTTCCAAGAGGAGAGAAACAAAAACTTCCAACGCTCTTCAGGCCTCGGTTCAGGAGACCCAGGTATGCAGCATTCTATGAGCTGTGAGAGGTGAACCAACCCTGCCGGTGTGAGAGCGGCAGAGCTGACCCCTCCCCTTCTTGTCGGTCATGTGATGGCATGGGCAAGAGAAAGATGTCCTCTCCCTTTCATCCATTACCACCTGCAGCAGTGTTACAAGAGTGGGAGAGCTAGCCCTGACCCTCAGTGGCTGCAGCACACAAGAGAACAGGCTATGCACTCTATCTAAACAGCACACAAGAGCTGACCCTGGACAAGATTCTCTCTCTCTCTCTCTCTCTCTCTCTGTCTCTCTGTGTTTTTTGTTTTTTGTTTGTTTGTTTTTAATTTCTGTTTTGTTTGGTTTTTGTTTTTACTTTTCAATTTGGTTTTGATCTTGGGGGTTGCAAGGGCAGAGGGCAATTCGAGGGGACAGGGAGATAAGTGGGATTGGAATGCATGATCTAATCCACAAAGAATCAATAAAGGTTTAAAAAAATCTGAGAAGACCAGGAAATCCATCCGGAGGGGTAAGTGTGTGCCCG
The DNA here is from genome assembly GCA_004026605.1 of Ondatra zibethicus. Lineage (NCBI taxonomy): Eukaryota > Metazoa > Chordata > Mammalia > Rodentia > Cricetidae > Ondatra > Ondatra zibethicus. Next base: position 33,836 of record PVIU01016440.1, read on the forward strand.
GCAGCCAGCCAGATGCCCCGGGAATGGAGTACAGGCACCCTCAATCCCCTAAACTTTCTGGCCATTCAGTGGGGCTTCTGCCCGGCTACTGGCTTCCTCTACTTATCCCATGCCAGCTTGCCTCCAAGCACCCCCTTTCCATCTGTGGGGTCATAGGATCCCCCAACTCAGCCTGCTTCGGGGCTGAGGGTCTGGGAACAAAGTGGTGAGTGCAACTGCTGCAGGGGTTTCTTTGTTCCACTGAGGCTGACCTAGCAAGACTGCCCTTTTGTCTGCGAGGTACCTGGCCAGCAAGTGGCCCTACTCCTGTACCAGGAGTTCCATCCGGAGGGGTAAGTGTGTGCTCACTCGGCCGGACGGATGCCCCAGGAACAGAGTATGGGCACCCTCAATCCCCTAAACTTTCTGGTCATTCAGTGGGGCATCTCCCCAGCTACTGGCTTCCTCTTATCCCATCCCAGCTTGCCTCCAAGCACTGCTTTCCATCTGTGGGGTCCTTAGATTCACCACCACAGCCTACTTCAGAGTGGAGGGGATCTGAGAGCCAACTCCAGTGCTTAGAGGACCAAAGAGAGGGCAGACCAAGTACACAGTTAGCCACAGCAAAGATCGGACCAAGCCACCAAGACTCTCCTGAGAGCATTTGAAGGAAGAGATGGGCAGGTGCCAATGCAAGAATTCCTCCAACAACCTGAAAAACAACGTGATAACACCAGAGTCCAGCGAACATGCAACAGGAAGACTTGAACGCCCTAATCCAGAAGAAGTAGAGGAAATAGACTTTAAACATAGCATTATGACAGTGTTAGAGACCATTAAACAGGACGTGAACAACTCCCTTAAAGAAATGGATGAGAAGACTAACAAAGAGTTAGAAGAAATGAATAAATCCCTCAAAGATACCCTAGAAAACCAAGAAAAAGCAATTGAACAGATAATGGAAACAGTTCAAGACTTGAAAACTGAAATGGAGGCAATGAAGAAAACACAAACTGAGGGAAGGCAGAATATGGAAAATCTGGGTAAAGGAAGAGGCACTACAGAGACAAGAATAACCAACAGAATACAAGAGATAGAAGAAAGAATCTCAGACACTGAAGATACTATAGAGGAAATAAACGCATTGATCAAAGAAAACAGCAAATCCAACAAATTCTTAACACAAAACATCCAGGAAATCTGGGACACCATGAAAAGACCAAACCTAAGAATAATAGGGGTAGAAGAAGGAGAAGAATTACAGCTCAAAGGCCCAGAAAATATATTCAACAAAATTATAGAAGAAAACTTTCCCAACCTAAAGAAGGATATTCCTATGAAGGTACAAGAAGCATACAGAACACCGAATAGACGGGATCAAAAAAAACCATCTCCTCGCCATATTATAACCAAAACACAAAACATACAGAATAAAGAAAGAATATTAAGAGCTGCAAAGGAAAAAGGTCAAGTAACATATAAAGGTAAACCTATCAGAATTACACCTGACTTCTCTATGGAAACCATGAAAGCCAGAAGGTCTTGGATAGATGTGCTGCAGAAACTAAAAGACTAGAGATGCAAGCCCAGACTATTATACCCAGCAAAGTTTTCTTTCATCATTAGTGGAGAAAACAAGATATTCCAGGATAAAAACAAATTTAAAAAATACGTAGCCAGAAACCCAGTCTTACAGAAAATACTAGAAAGAAAACCAAAACTCAACGAAGCCAACAACACCCATAATAACACAGACATCTAACAACCCTCCACCAGCACAACTCAAAGAAGAGAAACACACAAACTCTACCACCAAAATAAATAAATAAATAAATAAATAAATAAATAAATAACTGGAGTTAACAACCACTGGTCATTAATATCACTTAATATCAATGGACTCAATTCACCTATAAAAAGGTGCAGGTTAAGAGAATGGATATGAAAACAGGAACCAACATTCTGCTGTTTACAAGAAACACACCTCAACCACAAAGACAGACATTATCTCAGAGTAAAGGGTTGGGAAAAGGTTTTTCAATCAAACGGACCTAAGAAACAAGTGGGTGTGGCTATACTAATATCTAACAAAATTGACTACAAACTAAAATCAATCAAAAGAGATGGAGATGGACACTTTATACACATAACAGGAACAATTCATCAAGACGAAGTCTCAATCCTGAATATCTATGCTCCTAATATAAAAGCACCCACATATGTAAAAGAAACATTACTAGAACTCAAAGCACATATCAAACCCCACACACTAATAGTAGGAGACTTCAACACTCCTCTCTCACCAATGGACAGGTCAACCACAGGAACCTAACAGAGAAATAAGAGAACTAATGAAGGTAATGAATCAAATGGACTTAAGAGACATCTATTGAACATTCCACCCAAATAGGAAAGAATATACCTTCTTCTCAGCATCTCATGGCACCTTCTTGAAAATTGATCACATACTCGATAACAAAGCAAACTTCCACAGATACAAAAAAATTTTAGTAACAACCTGTATCTTATCGGATCACCATGGAATAAAGTTAGAATTTAACAACAGTTCTACCCCCAGAAAGCCTACAAACTCATGGAAACTGAACAGTCAACTAACGAACCACCCTGGATCAGGGAAGAAATAAAGAAAGAAATTAAAGTCTTCCTTGAATTCAACGAAAATAAAGATACAGCATACCCAAACCTATGGGACACTATGAAAGCAGTACTAAGAGGAAATAGCACTTAGTGCCCACATAAAGAAAACGGAGAAAGCACACATTAGTGACTTAACAGCACACCTGAAAGCTCTAGAAAAAAAAGAAGCAGACTCACCCAGGAGGAGTAGAAGACTGGAAATAATCAAACTGAGGGCTGAAATAAACAAAATAGAAACACAGAAAACAATCTAAAGAATCAATGAAACAAAGAGCTGGTTCTTTGAGAAAATCAACAAGATTGACAAACCCCTATCCAAACTAATCAAAAAGCAGAGAGAGAACACTCAAATTAACAAGATCAGAAATGAAAAGGGGGACATAACAACAGACACTGAGGAAACACAGAGAATCATTAGGTCTTACTACAAAAGCCTATATACCACAAAGCTGGAAAATATAAAAGAAATGGACATTTTTTTGATAAATACCATATACCAAAATTAAATCAAGACCAGGTGAACAATTTAAATAGACCTGTAAGTTGTGAGGAAATAGAAGCTGTCATAAAAAGCCTCCCAACCAAAAAAAGCACAGGACCAGATGGTTTTAATGCAGAATTTTACTGGAATGTCCAAGAAGATCTGATACCTATACTACTTAAGGTGTTTCATATAATAGAAGCAGAAGAGTCATTGCCAAACTCTTTTAATGAAGCTACAGTTACCCTGATACCAAAACCACACAAAGACTCAACCAAAAAAGAGAATTACAGACCAATCTCGCTCATGAACATTGATGCAAAAATTCTCAATAAAATACTGGCAAACCGAATCCAAGAATACATCAAAATAATCATCCATTATGATCAAGTGGGCTTTATCCCAGAAATGCAGGGCTGGTTCAACATACGAAAATCTATCAATATAATCCAACATATAAATAAACTGAAAGAAAAAACCATATGGTCATTTTATTAGATGCTGAAAAGCATTTGACAAAATTCAACACCCGTTTATGATAAAGGTCTTGGAGAGATTAGGGATACAAGGATCATATCTAAATATAATAAAAGCAATATACAGCAAGCCGACAGCAAACATCAAATTAAACGGAGAGAAGCTCAAAGCCATTCCACTAAAATCAGGAACAAGACAAGGCTGTCCACTGTCGCCATATCTCTTTAATATAGTGCTTGAAGTCTTAGCAATAGCTATAAGACAACATAAGGAGATCAAGGGGATTTGAATTGGAAAGGAAGAAGTCAAACTTTCATTATTTGCAGATGATAGTATAATGTACATTAGTGACCCCAAAAACTCTACCAAAGAACTCCTACAGCTGATAAACACCTTCAATAATGTGGCAGGATACAAGATCAACTCAAAAAAATCAGGTGCCCTCCTATACACAAAAGATAGAGAAGCACAGAGGGAAATCAGAGAAACTTCACCTTTCACGATAGCCACAAATAACATAAAGTATCTTGGGGTCACACTAACTAAGGAAGTGAAAGATCTATTTGACAAGAACTTTAAGGCTTTGAAGAAAGAAATTGAAGAGGACACCAGAAAATGGAAGGATCTCCCATGCTCTTGGATTGGTAGGATCAACATAGTAAAAAATGGCAATTCTACCACAGGCAATCTATAAATTCAATGCAATCCCCATCAAAACCCCAACAAAATTCTTCACAGACCTTGAGAGAACAATCACTAACTTTATGTGGAAAAACAAAAAACCCAGGATAGCTAAAGCAATCCTATACAAAAAGGAACTTCCAGAGACATTACCATCCCTGACTTCAAACTCTATTACAGAGCTACAGTAATGAAAACAGCTTGGTATTGGCATAAAAACAGAGACATTGACCAATGGAATCGAATCAAAGACCTGGATATTAACCCACAAACCTATGAACACCTGATTTTTGGCAAAGGAGCTAAAATTATACAATGGAAGAAAGAAAGCATCTTCAACAAATGGTGCTGGCATAACTGGATGTCAACCTGTAGAAGAATGAAAACAGATACATATCTGTCACCATGCACAAAACGCAAGTCCAAATGGATTAAAAACCTCAATAAAAATGCCACCACACTGAACCTGAAAGAAGAGAAAGTGGGAAGTAGACTGCAACACATGGGCACAGGAGGCCACTTCCTATGTATAACCCCAGTAGCACAGACAATAAGAGCAACAATGAATAAATGGGAACTCCTGAAACTAAGAAGCTTCTGTAAAGCAAAGGACACTGTCATTAAGACAAAAAGGCATCCTACTGAATGGGAGAATATCTTCACCAACCCCACATCAGACAAAGTTCTAATCTCCAAAATATATAAAGAACTCAAGAAACTAGACATTAAAATTCTAATTAACCCAATTAAAAAATGGGGTACTGAACTGAACAGAGAATTCTCAACAAAAGAAGTTCAAATGGCCAAATGACACTTAAGGTCATGTTCAACTTCCTTAGCGATCAGAGAAATGCAAATCAAAACAACTTTGAGATACCATCTTATACCTGTCAGAATGGCTAAAATCAAAAACACCAATGATAGCCTATGCTGGAGAGGATATGAAGTAAGGGAACACTCGTCCATTGCTGGTGGGAATGCAAACGTGTGCAACCACTTTGGAAATCAGTGTGGCAGTTTCTCAGGAAATTGGGAATCAACCTACCTCAGGATCCAGAAATTTCACTCTTGGGAATACACCCAAGAGATGCCCAATCATACTACAAAAGCATTTGTTCAACTATGTTCATAGCAGCATTATTTGGAATAGCCAGAACCTGGAAACAACCTAGATGCCCTTCAATGGAAGAATGGATAAAGAAAGTGTGGCACATCTACACATTACAGTACTACTCAGTGGTAAAAAACAATGACATCTTGAACTTTGCACGCAAATGGATAGAAATAGAAAACGCTGTCCTGAGTGAAATAATCTCAAAAAGATGAATATGGTATATACTCACTCATTGTGGACTCTAGCCATAAACAAAGGACATTGAGCCTATAATTCACAAGCCTAGAGAAGCCAAATAGCAAGGTGAACCCAAAGAAAAACATATATAGATCCTCCTGGAAATTGGAAGCAAACAAGATTGCTGGGCAAAAGTTGGGAGCACGGGAGTGGGGGTAGGGGTGGGGTGAGGTTGGGGTAAGGGGAGAGGGGGAAGGAGAAGAGAGAAGGGAAGGATTAGGGAGAGCTTGGGGCCGTGGGAGCCTGAAGATGGAGGAAGGACGGATATAGGAGCAGGGAAGAAGATATCTACATTAAGGGAGCCATTTTAGGGTTGGCAAGAGACTTGGCTCTAGAGGGGATCCCAGGTGTCCACGGGGCTGTCCCCAGCTAGGTCCTTGGGCAGCAGAGGAGAGGTTACCTGAACTGGCCTAGCCCTATTATCACACTGATGATTATCTCGAGTATCACCATAGAATCTTCATCCGGCAGTGGATGGAGATAGAGACAGAGATCCACATCCACATCAGAGCAATGGACTGAGCTCCCAAGGTCCAGTTCAAGAGCAGAAGGAGGGAGAAGATGAGCAAGGAAGTCAGGACCGCAAGGGGTTGGTCCACCCACTGAGACAGTGTGCCTGATCTAATGGGAGCTCACCAAAGCCAGCTGGACTGGGACTGAATGAGCATGTGATCAAATCGGACTCTCTGAATGTGGCTGCCAATGGGGGCAGACTGAGAAGCCATCAATAATGGCACTGGAACCTGTTTCTACTGTATGTATTGGCTTTTTGGGACCCTAGTCTATTTGGATGCACACCTTCCTAGGCGGGGATGGAGGGGGAGGGCCTTGGACTCCCCACAGGGCAGGGTACCCTGTCCTCTCTTAAGGATGGAGGGAGAGGGAGGAGGGGGAGTGGGGGAGTGGGAGGGGAGTGGGAGGAGGGGAGGAAGTGTAAATTTTTGAATGGAAAAATAAAAAAAATAAATTAAAATAATTAGCCTGTGGTAACTGACCAAAAAGTTTATGATTAAAAAAGAATCTGAGAAGACAGGTGTGATTTAAAACAGGGGAAATAGAAGTCATATGTGCTGTCAGTCACAGTGGGGGGATGGATTGAGTATGGCCATCTATATAAACTACCTACTGCATAGGTACTCAGTGGACATGTGTAGCGTGAAGGGATGGATGGCATATCTGGCGTTGACAGCCACTCAGAAAGAGAGTAAAGACAGGACAAGAATTTACATCTCTTGGCCTTCACCTGGGTTGGTGAGAAGAGCCAGTCAAAGGTTCTGAACACATCGCTCAACTAGCTAGACGCAAACTGTTGCTCTACCACCAACTATTTGATTTTAAGAAAGCCATGGAATCTTTAGGCACCTGTTCTTACTGTTGAAAAACAAAGAAAGAGATAAGGCCTACATCGTCGGGTTGCTGTGAGATTAAACCATGACAAGAGTCTGCAACACACTGAGAAGCATGTGTTAGGTGTTGGTCTACCAATTTGGTTACTCTGCTTCTGCCAATGCAGTGACCGATCATTAGCACCTATGTTGACTTCCCAGTGGATATTCAGATGTGTCTCTGGAATAAAATTCAATACAACACCATGCTGGTTGTCAGGGAATGTAATTCCTTTATCAATCTCAATAAATATTCTCCAAGCCTTCCCCAATTTAGTAGAGGTCTCTCCCATTCAAATGGCATCTAGATTTCTAAGAAAAATAATTTAGAGCATACTTAGCATTAAAAATGTTCTTAATATAAAAAGTACTGACTCATCCTTTTAACTTGAAAAGAAAACAACTTTCTTAGGATAAAATTGTGAGCACATGTAAAATTTATGAGTTTTGATGTGGGGGAAGAGCTACAGCTGATCCACTCCAAGGATTTACATAGATGGATTTTGCTTCCACCAGACCACAAAAAAAAAAGACAGAGACTTATTAATTATGAAAGCTCAGTCTATAGTTAGGCTTATCCCACTAGCTCTTATAACTTAAATTAACCCATTTATATTAATCTTTGTTTTGTCTCATGGCTTTTTACCTCTCTTCCATCTTGCACCTCCTGTTTCCTCTCTGAGGTCTTTGGTGTATATATCCACCCCCAACATTCCACACCTAGATTCATCTCCCCTTATGTCCTCTGAGCTTGGAAGGCCCGCCTAACTTCTTCCTACCTAGCTATTCTTAGTGAAGACATTTTATGGAGAAAGTAAACAGTCACACACTCCTTTTCCCCCTTTTTATCAGGAGAAGAAAAGTCTAGCTACAGATCTGTATGTTCTTTACTGACCCGCATCTAGGGACTCAGTGACTGGTGGTCTCCATCTCATCTAGACCATCAGAAAATGGTTCATGCAACTTCTCAGGAATGATAATCTCTTCTTTGGAGGAATTCTGTGCATAACACAAAAATGTATCAATCACAAAAGATTTGGGCTATGTTTTTTCCCCACAAATGTGTGCATTAAAAAGATATTTTCTTAAATAAAAAATTCTCGGTACAATGGTACATACTTATAATCTCAGCCCTTGAGAAGCTGAGACAAAAGGATCCCAAGGCCTAGGTCAACCTGGCCATAGACTAGTATCCTGTCAAACAGACAAACAAAATCTAAAAAATCGAAAAACAAAAACACTGTAGAACAAAAGGAAAAGAGAAAGGGGAATGATTTAAATGTTATTTGCTGTGCTTATTTCTCAGTGATAAGGTTATGAAGAAATTTTATTTTCTTCTTTGTCTATATTTTAAATGTTCTTATATATCACTGTATCCTTTTTATAACTCCAGGAATAAGAAAATATTTTATATTTTTTATTTTCATTTAAGCAAAGAACTTTGTTTTGCAATTCAAAACAATTAATTATAAAACACAAAGAACTTTCAACCTTATCCATGACTGGTTGGCACAGTCTCCATTACAGTGAGGGCCTCTTCTGTTCTAGCCACAGCTCTCCCACTCCGTTCCCTTCCTGCCAGGTCTGGGAGTTCACCCACCTTGGCTCTATTCACCGAGGCAGCCTCACTCTTGGGATCCAAGAACGAATGCATCCTGCCTTGCCCTTCATGCCTGGCACACCAGTGCTTCTTCAGTGCTGATGTCTAAGGAACAGGCCAGAACGAAAGCCTCAGACAGCAACATGGGAAGACAGTGGTGGGCCAGATCGCCAAGGTCATGATGTTAAGGTAATATGAGAGGCTTGAAAGGACTTGTATGGGAAACATCAGTTCTTGATCCTGATGAGGGCATCCGTTTCTGAGGCCATAGTACCCCTGAATGCCAGAAACTGCTGCCTCAGGCTAAGTGAGGGTGGGGAAGAACCCCTACATGAGCGCTTATTTTGACTGCTGGTAACTAGGTAGATGTGAACAGTGGAACAGGTATCTTGGCTCTTACAAGAATGGGCAAAAATGGAAGCTGTGCCTGCTCATGTGGTCACCATGCTATACCAACTTTCCTACTAGTCTGGACCCCATGTCTCAGCTCAGTGCAGCTGTCACTGTAGGCCCATATTTCATAGGAGGTATGCAGCCAGGTTCTCTGGCCCTGCTTAGATCCAAGGGCAGCTGCTATCCTTCCAGACCACCTGTAGCCACCTAACAAAAGACTCAGGATGGACTGCTCCTTTTCTTTGTTATTATGTAGATTGCCTGGGAAGAGGTGTGGATTTCAAGCTGGTGACTAACTTGCAGGTGTGAAGGTACTCCCGTGTTGTGTCCCCTCCCCCCCAAAAGAGAATATTAATGAATTTCCACCTTGGTTTGGGGGGGGGTGCTGTGTGAACTGTGTCTCATTATTTCCTGTGCCTCCGCACCGGTCCAATTAGGGAAAAATAGTTTTTATGTTGGGGCTTCGGACCCCGACACGTCACAGCCCTCAACAGTGAAAGTGACTTTGCCTGGGCATAGGCAGAGCGAATCAACGGAACTAAGTTGGGAGTTGATTTATGAACACTGTATAAACCTGCCTGCAAAGCTACCTTGTGTTGCAGCAAAGGCCAACTGGAATCTTTACCACAAAGGCAGCAGTATTGGGGCCAATAACTCTAAACCGGACTCGTCCCGCATTCTTACCAGCATGTGAGGCTATACTGATGCTCAGTTCACCAAACTTAAAGCGTTTGTACCTCAGCATGCACAGTGACCAAGAGGGTGTTAATGTAAGTGTAGCCAGTGCCCTCTCAGACCCTTACTTGTCCTTTGCAGCAACCTCGAATGGGCAGCCAGGGCCTCTATGTGGACAAGCAAATCAGGAAGTCCTTGTCTGGCTAACACAGCTACAGAAGGAAGTTGGCAAAGATGTGTCAAAGAGAAGTTATGATACTGCATCTGGAATACATCAACTAAGGACAAGTTGTCCCAGGATATGGTCATACAGTACTAAGGAAGACTGATCCACGATATTCCTGCCAGACAGAGGTTGCTCTGAAACATCTGCCTAATGACCCCATGCTAAAGCTGCTTGTTCAACTATACAAAATTGTGCCTAATATCCTCTTAGAGCAAGGGAAGGTCAAGAATACTTGGCCCAGTACAGATGCTCACAGTGGGGTGCTGCTCCTGTACTATGGCGTGATGGAGATGAATTATTACAGAGTTCTGTTCAGAGGGCCGAGGGTACTGGGGGTGCTGGTACAATGCAATCTGGAGCAGAGCCCTACGCTTCCCTCTAGAAAGGCCCAAGTCCATGAGCACAGATGGTCTGATGAAGTCTGTGGACTCTAAAGTTGGGGTTAAATTGGAAATTGAGAGAAACTAACTATAAGAAAATGAGGACATTTAAAAATAAGGAATAATTCTGTTTCAGGGGCCTTTAAGATTTAACATTCAATTGTATCTGAGGCACTGGAAGTACATTTGAAATTAAATTATAAATGAATAGTTAATAGATGAAAAGTAACACCTTCTTCCCTCAGCAGCTGGCACACCTTAGCTGGTGTGAGTTGCCCACCAGCCATAGGACGAGCAGGACTAAAGAATGTGGTCAGGGTTAGACCTGGCCACCCACCATCTCTAGAGTGAGAGTCTGGCTCCTCTTCTTTAGGTCAAAGCAGGTTACAGGAAAGCTGCCACCAGTCTGTGAAGTTTCTGCTTCTACTCACTCCATCAGCATCTTTAGGTCAGGGCCAGGCCCCTTTCTTCATATCGGATGTCAGCTGTGTCAAAGGGCCTTTTCCTGTGTGCACAAGCACCTCCTGGCAAGATCTAATGTTTAGCTGGAAACACCGTGGCAGCTTTTGATTCTGTTGGGTGACCATAAATGGCATGGTATTTATTGTGACTGGTACCTAGCATTTGATTCTATTTTTCTTTTTAAATTATGCCATTAAATGAAGGTCTGCGAGGGCTCCATTTCCTTCCAGACTTCCTATACCTGCTGTGCCTCAGCTAGGAGGCTCTGGGTCTCCCTGCTCTAGCCTCTGCTAGGGTCCTCTTAGCAGATCTGTGGTCTGTGGTCCTCCCAGTCATTTGGCTTTATCAGTACTTCATGTCAACCAGGCCCTTTACTTCCATGGAACGCAACCCACTCTCTTCTGACCTTAGATTTGCCTGCTTACATGCTCTGGCACACAGAATGGGGGCTCAGGAATGACTAGTCTCTTCACGATCTCTT
>PVIU01016441.1:0-44985 GCA_004026605.1 Ondatra zibethicus
CACCCACATGGTTGCTCACAGCTGTCTGTAACTCTAGTCTCAGAGGACCCAATACCTTTTCTTGACCAAGCACATACATTGTGCAAATAAATACATGTAGGCATCTCATACTCATTAGAGAGAAATAAATCTTTTTAAAAAATAGAATGATTTCTTCTTTCTTGTTCAGTTCACCTTCCTCTCTCCTTCCCTCTTTTTCTACTCTTCCTCCCTCCCTTCCCCTCCTCTCTCTTTCTCCTTTCCCAGTGCTTTTCCAATGAGTCAAATAGTCAATAACGTAGTGTCTTCTTGGAAAGACTGTCCTCCATTGTAATTTAATTATCCTGTAACCTCATTTGCTTAAGAAAAGTTATGAATTTGTAGATTATATGGGATTTTTATATCCAGAGTATGAGTCATGTTGTTTGTAGCTATGTGAAATTGTCTGCAAAAAGTCTTACTCTCAAAAATTGCTAAGATTTCCACTGGTGCAAAGGGTTCTGGGAGTAGTGCCTAAGAAAGAGGGAAAATTCTCATAAATAACCAGCCCTACACAAATGAAATCTAAAAGAACCCTAAGTATGGTGTCTTTGAAAAACACTGTTAAACAGTGAGGCTTACTGGAATCATCCTTACCACAGGGGGAAAGACACAGGGCATGAGAGGCCCTGCTAGATATATAAGATCATGACCTTGTTCTAATGGTTCAAGCTTATATCTAATGCCATCTGATCCAGTTTTAGGAAGAGCTAGCTTTCAGATTGAGGGTTTGGTTCTTTGTTTGGTTAGTTTGTTTAGTTTTAGTACAAAGTGAATTTTACTAGATTTCTTTAAGAAGAAGGCTATGAACACATTGAAGATCCAATCCGTCGTAGTTTTTGGATTTTCCTAGAAGCAACTTAAAGATGAAGACTTGAGCTGATAGATTTCATTTGGGAAATAGGTCATCATGCCAGGGGTTGAGCACTTCTCAGTAATATTGACCTCATGTGGAAAGGGGACTCTGGAGAACGTAGAAGCAGAAAAAAAAATACAAGCTCTGTAAATGCAACGAGAGCTTCTTATTGGATGAGAAATAGCTCACACGTTCCCATTCAAGGAAAGCAGCTTCCTGACAGAAACTAGCGAGCCCACTTTTCATTAAATAAATACTTTAAGGGTTCATAAAAATGCAATCTACAGTGAAAGTACAAAATCCAAAGAGAATATCCATAGTTTCAAAATGTCAATTCTAACTGTATAGAAGTTCGTTGAGATGTACATAATACAGAGAAAGTCAGGGTCCCCTCTTGGGATTCTTAGTTTCATCAGTAAAAGAATTTAAAAGATGGATTCAAATGGAACCACAAGGGTAATTCCATGAGGGTGTAAAAGAAAACCTGCAAGGCAGACTAGCTGTAAGTCTTTGGCTGCTGCCCAGATGGAGATGGAAGTGGGAAGAAAAAAGCCATACCATGTAATCTGGCATGGATGTCAGACCCATGGCCCACAGGTAGCCACATGATGGGAGGAAAGGCTTTAGAGAAACAGTGGAGAAGCTCAGATTGTTGAAGGTGTTGGGGAAAGCTCAAAAAGTAAGGGAAGCATGGCTATACAAGAGCGAGGAAGAAGAAAGGGTAAAACTGGGCTTTCTGAATAATTCAGACAGGTAGTCCTTTACGTGGCTGAGGTCCATAAGTCACTGCTGACTGATATTTAGTAATGGTAGTAGCAGTGTAGTAGTAGTAGTAGTAATGTAGTAGTGTGGTAATGGTAGTAATAGCAGTGTAATAGTAGTGTAGTAGTATTAAACAAGTTTTAGGAGCTGAGAGTCTTCCTTAATGTTATAATTTACACTGAACATGTAAAAACTCTGTATTTAACCCCCCCAAACACACAAACACATGTATACACTTAGGCAGAGTTGAATTCTGAGAATAAACACTGTTTGTTGATGGAACAGGTCTTGGTCAGAGAGATGGAAAGGGGAAAAGGGAGTAGAGAGAGCCATAAATAATTGGAGTTTATATTAGGGCTCCGTGTTTAATTTCATAATAGATGTTAGTTTATTTTTTGCTATCTTTATCTGGCTTTAATATATCAGGTTAATATTAACCTCAAATATGAATCATAAAAGCCTCTAGTTTTCATTTATGCTGCATTGTGCCTCATTCAGTGTTATTTTCTTTGAATTTTTCATAGTGTCCAAGAGTGGAACCAACCACTCCTAGATGGATATTTGGATGTTTAATAAACATGGTCATCATTTGGAGTGAGCATCTATAGTATTAAGGAATTTCTCTATTTCTTCTAAGGAAATATCTGCGATAGTTGCTTATTTTTCAAGCTTGTCTCCATAGTGATATCACTTACTCTGTTTAGGATTTTTCTGTGTCGCTTGCTCTTCATGGAATTGCCATTGAATTATCATCTTCAGGGATTTTTCCAAAGAGTCAGCTTTCAGGTTCACTGATTTTATTCAAACTTTATTGATTTCCTTTCTTTTCTCCTGCTGAAATTGCTTTTCTCTTATTGTTTTCTAGTTTCTTAACATCATAGCCTTTATTTAAAGTTTCTTTTTTTCTCTCTCTGATATTAAGCATTTGGTTCTGATTTTCACCTAAGCATTACTTTAGGTGATCTCACTGGTTTTTACATTTTTTATATACCTGATTCAGTACAAGATATTCTTCTAGATTCCTTTGAGAATTCTTTGACCTATTTTGAGGTGCAGACTTTAAGATAGTTCTTGTTATCTCTGTCTCCCGGTCATATTCCCCTTAAAATTATCTCCTGGTAAGTGATCGATCACTGATTCACATCTGTCCAATAAAATGTGGCAAATGACATGTTGGGGAATATTATTTTCAGGTGTGTGACTTTTGCTTTCACTGTGCTTGTTTAACTCTATGAAGCTGTGTTACTGTGCTTGTCTAAAATACTTAATGATCCTAATAAAGAGATGAATGGCCAATAGGGAGACAGAAACAAGGATAGGTGGGGCTGGCAGGCAGAGAGTATAGATAGAAGGTGGAATCTGGGAGGAGAGAGAATGAGGAGCAATCAAGAGAACAAGAAGAGGAGGACATCAGAACACCCAGCTACGCAGCCACCCAGCCACCCAGCCACCCAACCACCCAACCACCCAGCCAGCCAACCAGCAACAAAGTAAGAGTGAAAGTAAAATATACAGAAGTAAGAAAACAGTAAAAGCCCAGAGGCAAAAGTTAGACAGGTTAACTTAAGAAAAGCTGACAAGAAACAAAACAAGCTAAGGTGGAGCATTAATAAGTCAGAATAAGTCTCAACAAGTGATTTATTTGGGAGCTAGGTGGCAGGCCCCCAAAATAGTAAAAAAAAAAAAATCACACAGCAATGACATAAGATTGTTATCCTGATAATTATCTCACTTTATAACTCACACTTCACTAGCAGATACCCATAAGGGTTGCCTTTTTTTCTATTCATGACTAAAGGAACAAGTTTGCATGAAGCTTTTGGCCACAAGAACATTTTCCTGACACCCTTGCAAGGGTAGACATAAATGCTTTATTAGTCAGTGTCCCAGATGCAAATGTGCTCAAAGCTTATGTGATCTAAGTAGAAGACCGAGTGACATTTTTCAAGATTTCTGAATCATAGAAATTGTACCTTATTGAATCTGGGTTGTTTATATCACTGAGTTAGTAGTAACAGTTTGTTGCACATTACAAAAAACTAAGATATAAATCATTGAGTTAGTCCAGTGTGTTGTATAAGATATCAATTGGGATATAGCAGAGTTTTGTATAACTCCCGAGCTTAGAGATTTTCCTGTGTTGTAGAATGAGCTTCCAAGCATAACGATTGTCATCTCCATCAGCACAGTTGTGACTACTTGAAAAAAGGCCTTGAGATTGAGTTCATGCACTGTCAACATTCTGTTTACGAGGAATAGAGGATTATGGGACCGTTTCTTCAGTTTCTCCTGCCCTCACAGCCAACTGAATATAACGCACTCCTAATTTCACGTGACGATGGAGTCATATGGTGACTTTATAAGACTATAAAAAGCTGGATAGTCTTAGTGCAACACATTGCTTATGTGTTTCTGGTATAAAGAAATTTTCTAAGATGCCAGTTTTATAAAATTATGGAATATACAGCTATGTACAATACATCATATTTGACTGTGTTTGCACCTTGTATATTCCCCATACTCTAGCATTTATTCTGGTCTTAGAGTACAGTCCTTCTACTGAGTAAAAACATTTATGGGGATGTAGCTTAGTGGTAGAGTGCTTATATAACAAGGTCCTGGGTTGGAAGTACAGAGAGAAGAGAGAGAGAGAGAGAGAGAAGGAGAGAGAGAGAGAGAGAGAGAGAGAGAGAGAGAGAGAGAGAGAGGAATACTGATAGAAAGTTTAAAGTTTTACTGTCATATGGTGCACCAGGCTACCAGACAACAACCTCATATACACATAGGGATCTTTATGGTCTATGTGTAAGCAAGTACACTCTATGATGCCTGGAAATGGCAAATGCGCATTTCAGGAGGCATCCCATGATGATAGGACCCATGACTTTACAAAATGGATGAGTAAAATAAACTTCCAACATTATATTTAGGACGTGAGAGAGATAATATTTTGGATAAATTTTGTAAGATTGGTAAGTAAATGAAGTAGAAAGATCCCTCAATGTGTGAGAGAATGAAGTTTAACAGAAGAGGGGGTGGAATAGTGTGTGTAATGCGAACTCTTCTTCTGTTTTAATGTTGTTACAGCCTCAGTTTGGATAGTCTGTTTAAAATGCAGACCAAACAGGAGAAACCATTGTGTATAATATTTTATATGCAAGCATAGCAAGAAAACCAATCGATCAAAATGAAACATCTAAGGAAATAAGAGAATAAGCTTAGAGAGAGAGCTATGGAAGCTGCAAACAAATTAAAACCTCTTTACAAGATGTGTTCAGGCTATGGTATCAAACAGGTGGCTAACAGAATAATTGTCGGCTTTCTAATCGCTCTATTAACACTAAGTGAGACTATAAATGAGATTCTTTACTCTAGACAGTTAAAATGATCCTCACATGGTGAGAAAACAAAGCTGGAAAAATCTATAGCTCTCATCAATAATCTCAGGTAAGTTAAGTAAAGATCAGTTAAGTAAAATCTGCTGTGAACTGAGAAACCGGCCTTCTAATCAAGCTTCCATCCTTAGCTCCCCTGTAGGGAACAAATGAAATGCTATTGTGTGCAGCAATGATGGCAACATCACTTAGTGATGGAGAGAGATGTGTTCCTTAAGTTACTCTGGAAACCTTCCAATGGACAGTCATGAGGGAATGGGTTTATAGTAGGAAAAACACTTGTCATGCAGCTCAAACAGCTTTAAATATTTGATTGACAACAACACCAATTTTTTCCCATTTTAATGCGAATGTCTCAATAGTCTATATTATAGAAGATCTGATAATACGGCAGAATTTTCTAGTTAGTCATGGATATATTGCCTCTTCTGTCGCTGAAGTCTGTATTTTATCTAGAAAGGCAGAAAGAGGTTGATAAGCAGTGGTCAGCAATTTACACAAAAGGATGCCTGTGGGCTGAGTTTGATCCATGCATCCTCCATCCCTGGAAAAGGAGAAAGGCTTGGACATCAAAAGGGAACTTGTGTCAAACTGTGGCTAACTGACTAGCTAAAAGTTTTTAAATGGCTGAATATAGAATATATTTTATACTGAATCCTTAAGAGAACTTTATCAGGCTAATAAATCACCATGGACCTTAATTGCCTGAAGCCTTAAACCCACAAATATGTAAACAACAATTAAAGCTAAAATAGAAAACTAACTGTTAGATTTCTGAAGCTATCTAACCACACGGCAGAAAAAGATTTGCATTTCCCCAGTCACTCTATGGTCCTTCCTGAATGCCAGGAGAGCAACCTTCCTTTCTGCTCTCAAGCACCTGGCTTGGACATACTCTGGCAGCAAAATATAGGAACAATTTGAGAAATGTTAGAGAATACTTTCAATTAAAGGGAACAAGAGAGGCAGAAAAGAACATAGTTGATTAGCAATATAATAATGTGTTTCTCCTGGCATGGAACTTAAGATGTTCCACACCTAATTTTATCACTCAGAACTACTCCATACTGAAAAACGAAAACAACAATAAACTCGCCACCATCAAAACTCTTAATATGGTGGGGTTTGCCTCAGCTCCTGAATTTCCTGTGGATTAAATTCACATGGACTCTCCTACTTAATTCTGTTAAGGAAGAATTTTCATTAGAAACCATCATTCTACCTATACTTAGCATAATCCTCTAGAGCCATCATTGCATTATAGAGTTGGGATTGCATAAATTTAAAATCCTATCTTCTAAAGTTTAAAAGCATCTTGTTTTACTGTTGCTAAGCAAGCACAATTCAGTGTAGATGATTCATTTTCTATTCTCCCACCCAAATTCCCCCAAACTCACAATAAAATCCTTGCTGTGGCTGTTATTGAGCATTTTTATCTTTTGAAAATTTCACGATTTCATACTACTTTGTGAGAACATAAATTGATTAAACATAATAGTCTACCTATCAGGAAATAATTTATCTAAAGTTAGGATAAATATACAAAGGAGTCATTGAAAACTTTGGAGTTTTTTTTTTTTAACCTATCTGTGTTATAGGACCTAGAAAGTACTTTAAGCATATAAAACCAATTGTATAACTATCCAAATGGCATTTATACGCTTCTAGAGCCACAAAAGAAGCCAGATTGTGACACAATTGAGCAACACACAGTTCAGTAGTAGTACAGCAAGCTTTATTGACAAGTGTACTTGGCTCCAGAAACACCCATAAAGCCATAATTGAATATATTGTGATCAATGCCTTGAAATTTAGAAGCAGCAGCAGTGAGAACAAAAACATGCTTGCCTACAGTTCCTGCTAATGCATGTTTGACTAAAGGGTTTAGCACTGTGAACTTGGACTTAGAAGATAAAATGCTACATTTGATGTGCTGTAAGGTCCCAGCTTATATCTGTTTACCTCCACTTCTGTGGTCTTTATGTGATGTTCAACACCACAGTTTGTATCTGTTTGGATGTTGACAACAACCAGAATATCCAGAGACATGATAATGCTGCCTCTTTCTGTTGCCTCCCCCCATAGACAAGGATTTTCCATTTTTGTCCAATTATGAATGATTTTAACTTCTTTAAACTTCAATTTTATTTTCCATAAAATCTACCTGATGGTAAAACTTATTGAGGAGGTTATTTTGGGCCTTTAATGTACACATGGTGAAGTGCCTGTTTATAGTTAGTAATCAGTGATCAAGAAAGTGAGGGGTGAACTTTAAGCAGCATTTTATTCCAACTATGCATTACGTTATCTTGTGTGGTTCTTCCTGTTTTCTTAACCAACTGTATTATTTTTATAATCATGTTTTCTTATTTTTCTATTTTTAAGCTTCAATAATGTATAATTGATACAGCACTTTATGTGTGTGTATATAATAGTGTATACATTCTGATGGGTTTGAGAAAATGTATTTAGCTATGATACAGTTATTTAACCATAATCAAGTTACTAAATATGTACAACACCTCCAAAACTTCCTTGTGGTAGTTTTTATGTTCATGAATGAAGTTTTTTGTTTTTCACGCACGTGTATGTGTGTGTGTGTATGTGTGTTATAAACACTGATCATGAGTGACTCTTCAAGTCACATTTTCAAGTTCCTAATTCCACTTAGTACTATAGGTACTATGTTATATGGATCTTTAGGATGCTATTTCTTGCATAAGTGAAGCTTTATGCCCAGTAGAATTAATTACCAATTTTCTTCTCGCTCTACTATTCTATCCTCTGCTTCTATGAATTTAACTATTTTTTATACTTCATATCTGTATACTCTTGTGGCAAAGCCAACCACAGATAGACAAATAGGATATTTGTATCTAAGATTCTTATTTATCATACATACTGAATTAAGCATATTGCTTTAGGTAAGTTGCAACTAATGTTAATATTAATAGCAGTTTATAATTTACAAAATACCTACTTAAAAAGTGAAATTAGCCTAAAAATTACATAAACAATAAACAATTGCATTATCCTTACTCTCAAGGTTGCAATGGTTAGTATGTATGTGTGGGTATGTGTGCATGCATAAGCCAATACTATAATATTTCTCTTTATCAATATTCATCCTAAACCTGAGGTATAATCTCTAAAGATCACAAATATATAAAATTATATTTGCATAACACAGAATGGACCACAGTAAAAATGAGACAAAAATATGTTTTTTTATTGGTGGAAACATGAATTAGGTTGAATTTATAAATATTATTTTCTTCTCTAATCACTAGCCAAAATCTAGCAATGAACCATATTTTATCCAATTTAAAGCTGAACTTGTTTTTCTGAGATACATAGTTGCACTATCTACACTGCAGGAATAAAATGACTTTTCTTCACATATTGAGAAATTCCTAAAATCCAGAGTAAACTGCAGTAACTACGTGGAAACATGCTCTTTGAGCTTCAAGTTCACATTCCCATTCTGGGCTGTGGATGATTATGTAATATACATCATGAATTTTCCCATGATGCAATAGAAACTCAACTTATTGAATTACATGAACCCTCTATCAGCTTGACATAGTCATCCCAGCTGAATCCTGAATTCTTTTGCTACTTTGAGAGTGCAGGCCACAGCCTTTGCATGGGGTTCTCTCTCCTTGTCCTGTATCTAGCTATTATCTATGTTACCTAATCCTAATTTTCTATATAAAAAAATAAGTCAGAAGAGGCATAAAAGAAATGATAATTGATGACTGGGAATATAGCTTAGTGGCACTTTCATGGCTAGGGGCAGTGAGACACATGCTTGACTCTTGGCCCTGACAAAAGAAATAGAAAGAAAGAGAGAGAGAGAGAGAGAGAGAGAGAGAGAGAGAGAGAGAGAGAGAGAACTGCTGAGATAACAAGCCTGTGTTTTCAGGCATTCAGGAGTACCTTTTCAGTTCCATCCAGCAGACATATATGAATTCAGATAGTGTTGTAGGCACAGCACCAAGTAATCAATACTTTCACTTATATGGTTTCCATTGATTCTTACTGCACCCATAAGGCATGGTTGTTTCTATTTCTATTTTAAAAATAATGAGGCAGAGCTCCAAATGGTTAGGCAAGTCTCAGAATAGGATTTGACGCAGGTCTGCCAATGCCTGAGACAGTGCCACAGTTCTCCATCTGTGCTACCTCTAAAAGCAAAATCCTTATCAATTTAGGTTCTGAAGCCCATCCATTAAAGCACCTTTGAAGTTCCGTTTTCAATTCCATAGTGAAGGAAATGACAGAACATTCTTCTTTGTTTCACATAGGTATATGGCCATTATCGACCCTTTGAAACCCAGACTGTCTGCCACGGCCACCAAGATTGTCATTGGGAGTATTTGGATTTTGGCATTTCTACTTGCCTTCCCTCAATGTCTTTATTCCAAAATAAAAGTCATGCCAGGACGTACTCTTTGCTATGTGCAGTGGCCAGAGGGTCCCAAGCAACATTTCACGTAAGTCTATTCTCCTTGACAATTTTCAACCTCAGTCTATCATACACTTAGAAAAATGAAGATGGGGGGGAATTATGCAGTTATGATCCAGTCGTAAACTTCCTATACTACTTGGGCTCCTATACTACTTGGGGAAAGAAATGTGAAAATACGCTGCAATCTGATGTGCTGATTTGTAAAACTACAAAGGTTTTTAATTGGAGAAGGGATGACTTCTGTTGGAGAAGCACTAGCATTTCCTAAACAGGGTGGTAGAAGCTGGAAGCAATGTACCAGGGACAGCAGGGTGTTATTGACTGAGGAGCTAGAAGTGGGAACAAATGCCCAATGTGTTGATTGCTCTTTTAGGAAGCCTGGCTTCAATGGAAGGAAGTCCTGGCAGGTGTTTTAATTTTGTTTTGCTTTCATATGTATGCATTTGTTCATTTCAGCATGAAAAGTCCTGGCCACTAAATTAAAAAAGAAATAGGTATGCCATTTGATAGAATTGGGTTTTAATGTTGTAGACCTAACTTGAAAAGTAAAAGAGAAAACCAACATAATTGTTTAATTGATTTTTTTTCTGTTCCTGTAAATTTCAATGAACTTGTTTGTTTTCCTATCATTGATGACATTTAAAAATAATAAAAGTTGCCAGGAACTATCAATTTTTTGAGACAAGGTCTCTCTATGTAATTAACCCTAGCTGGCCTTGAACTCCAAGAGACATGCCTGCCTCTACCTCCCAAGGGGTCAAAGAACTATGCAGCCATGCCTGGCCTGCAGTCACCTCTTCTGAAGTTATTTTATCTAACTCTGCTCTCCCAAAAGTCCAGACATATTTTTTTAAGGGAATAAGAAATAGTTTATTCTGGAGCCATTTTGAGTGACCATGACCCATGAACACAGATTTAGGATACTCTAAATTCTATGTTCCAATGTGAAAGAAGCTTCATTAAGTTTTATGGAACAAAAAGGGGCATAAATCAAGACAACTTTAAAATACATTGGTGGATACATCAGAAAGATGGATACAGTAAGGTGGGGGGAAGTTTTCTATAGGCCTAAGATGCTGACAACATCCTTAGCTTTCAGGCCAGTGGAAACTAGTGGCCTGCTAAATTAATAGATTCCAACTCATTTTCATTTATTGGTAAAAAGAAATTAGATCAGACAGAGGTGGGTAAGGAATGTCTGCTCTAGAGGATGAGAACTAATACAAGATCAAGGCATGACTTCTTTTAAGAATCTCCATTTCCAGTTTTCTCTCTTGGCCAAGTGGGAGGTTCTACTAAAGAGAAAGCAGGTATGGTTATTAATCTGTGCCATAACTACCTATTATTATGAATAATCTTACCTAGGGCATATTATTATTCTGAATCACTTCCCCATTGATTGTAAAGCAGTACTTAGCTACCAGGATGAAGATAGGCAAGGAGGTTGAAGAATTATTGTATGGTGTCCTTCACTCACAGAATCAACTCACCTGGGCTCATAGGGGCTCACAGAGACAGAACTGAGAACCAGCTAGCCTGCATGGGACTTTCCTAGGCATGCTGTGTTTGCGTTACAGTTGTGTAGCTTGGTCCTCTTGTGGTACTCCTAACAGCAGGGACAGGGGCTGTTTCCAAAGCTTTTCCAGGCTTTTGGGACCCTATTTCTCATACTGGGCTGCCTTTCACAGCTTTAATATATGGGCAGGTGCTTAGTCTTGCTGCAACTTGACATGCCATGTTGTTGATACTCATGGGGAGATCTGCCCTTTCCTGAACAGAAACAGAGAAGTGGATTGGAGGGTGGGAACAGAGGATGGATGGGGGGGGAGGGGATGGGAGAAATGGAGGGAAGGGAAATTGTGCCTGGGATGTAAAATAAGTAAACTTTTTAAAAAGATTTATTTTAGAAGACAAACCACAGTTATAAACTCATTAATTAATTTAAAGTCTTCAAAAGACAGTAGAAACCACATAAAATGTGCAAATTTGTGTATAAGCCAGAATATTATACATTATGCTTCCACTTCTCGCTAATGACATCCTTGTCGCTTTGATGGAAAAGTACGGAATCATAAAATTAAATTTGGCAATTTGTAAAGCTGTGTGTTTATCACGCATGACGAGTTTGTTATCTGAGTTATTAAGGCAATCAAACGTACCATGACTGTGGAGACATGCATGCAATGTTTTCACAGGGTTTTTCTTTTAGAAATCAAAAAAAGTGCACAATGTGGCTCAGAGTGCCTCTTTTCATGCAGAAGAAAAAGTATTTTATGAATGTCTGATGTCACCAGAATAAATAGAATAGTCTCTTGTGGAATAAAATACATATCATGGCTGACATATTTTTTCCTTCATCCTTACCTTTGAGGAGTCACCTCAATAGTTTAGCTCAGCAATTACTAAACAAAGGACAACAGAGTGAGGGTATTCACCCTTGGTTCTAAGTGAAGGGAATGTGTATAAATCAAGAGAAGACTTCATTTATAAATTTTCATTAATAAGCTACAGGTTGGAAATGAGCAATTAAAATATTTGATACATGACCCTAGGTTACAATGCTTGTATGATATTTTGATATGTTTGTGAAATGAAAACAGTGATAAGATGAAAATAACTGTTTGCATTTGTATTATGATTTAAAGCTCAACAAATTCAAAGTCCCATATGCCTCGTTCCAAAGGAGTCTTCAGCGTGTGTCTGTGTGTGTGTATTTCTCTGCAGGTACCACATCATTGTCATCATCCTGGTTTACTGTTTCCCATTGCTCATTATGGGCGTCACTTACACCATAGTTGGAATTACTCTCTGGGGAGGAGAGATCCCAGGAGACACCTGTGACAAGTACCATGAGCAGCTGAAGGCTAAACGAAAGGTACTGTCCCACCTAGCTGCACCTAACTGGTGCAGATTGGGTCCCTTCCGAGAGGGAAGGGAGAAACAACTGGTGTCATTTGATATGATGTGCTTTCATATCCCATTCCAACCTTTCCAAATGCTTTTGTGTTCTTTTACATAATATTTTCATTGTTGCTGGCCTCCTGCAGACCTTGACCTGGAAGATCTGTGCATGTCTGTCTGCAGCAGACGTGACGTCCCTTACAGCTGTTCTGTCGCTTGCCTTTGTGGCTCATTCTTAGTTACTTCCCCAAAACTGTCAAAGTTTTGCTTAGATGTTATCTAGCCGATTTTATTTCTGCATGAGAAGCTGCTTTTTATGGTGCACGACCAGAGCTCCTCTGCTGTACTCTGAAATCTGCTCAAACCTGCCTTTATTCCCCGAGTGGCACAGTTCCCTAAAAGTTAAAATAATGGAATTTTGTCCTCCACCCTGTCTCCTGTCCCTCACTCTTCTACTCCCTTCATCTCCCTCTTCCAATTCCCCTTCTTTCTCCTCCCCTCCTTCTGTTCCTCCCTCCTTCTTCTCCACCTTCTTCTCCTTTCCTCCCTCTGTCCTTTCCCTTCTCTCTTTTGCCTTCCCTCTCTCTGTCCCTCCTCCTCCTTCTCTTCTCTTTCCCTTCTTTCTCCTTTGTTTGTTCTTTCCCTTCATCAGCAACCTTATACATTTGCTTAAGGAATGAGTATTTCATTAGTGGTATTATACATGTCACTGAATGACTTGAAAATTTTGTTTCTGATCATTCACATTAAATATTAAAATTACTCAGAAATAGGCTTTTTGCATCATTTAATGAATATGTTAATCATTGTTATTTATTCCATTTAGGACTGGTGAATCTATTTATTGGAATATTACCTACCTTATCCCTTTAAAATCTTGCTTTCTTAAAACATCTTATCTACTACTGTCTCATAAGAAAAAAAAATCAATCCAAGTTTTAAAATATCATGTAACAAATGACTCCATTTTGACACCACATCCTTTACTGACAAATGATGCTAAACAAGACATGTCAAATTAATATACACAACCTTTTATATTTAAAATTAGAAAGTAAGCCAGATCTATTTCTGACTAGCTACAGATATGAAATATATATTATTTCTTTTGTGTTTTTGAAAAAATTCATCTTAAAAATGATATGCAAAAACAAACTATCCCTATAGCAACTGAGAAAAAAACTAAGACGGAATGTTTCAACAATATGATCATTTTACATATATATTGATTTCCTTTGAAATCTTTTATTATTATTACTTTCATCATCATTATCATTATCACCATTATTGGGGAATACCACTGTGGGTCACAGGCTCTGTATGGAAGTTTAGAGAACAACTTTCAAGAAATCCAAGTGTATTATTATTATTACATGTTTTAATTTTTTCATATACATGTGATATTTTTGTAGGAAAAATAAAATTTCATATTTGTTCTTTTATTTTTAAGTATAAAGTCTTACTGAGAATAAAACCAAGAGGAAATTTGTCTTTTTCTCCTTTACCATTACTGGTAAAAACAAGACATAAATGTGCCCTCGATTTCATTGTCTACACTTAGTAGTTGGTAGAATACCAACCAAATCTGGAACATAACTTTTCTAGAATATTTCAGAAAAGAGGACACTTAAAAGTTATGATTCATTTATCTATCTCTGACTGAAATAATGTAAAATGACATCCCAGTCATAGGTACTTCGTAGTCATATCTCATCTCAACCCTAGATTTCTTCACAGTTTATCCATGCTTCGAACTCTGTACAGTATTTCTCATTTTACCTTCAAGTATAGACATCTCTTCATTTCTTCTTGTTTTAAAAAATGATTGCTGAATTTATTTTATCTGCCATATAACAAATGTGTATATATTTGTATATATAAATATGACTGACTTCTAAAAACTATATAGGAATAAACACACCTAAAATATACTTAAATAAAATTAACTAGCAGGCATGTTGGTACGTGTAATATCAGCACTTAGAAAGCTAATGTCAGAAGACAGAAAATTCAATGCCAGCCTTGTCTACAATGAGTTCAAAGACAGAAAATTTTCAAAAGAGAGACTGAGCCAATTTTTTTCCACCTCTGTCTCCTATCATCCTTAGAGTTGTGCATAAGACATATATTTAATCCTTTGAAGAAAAGCCAATACATTGTATTTCTAAGTTTATGGGACCTAGTATGTTCGATACTTTAAATGACAAGAAACTTTTAGGTAAATTGGGATTAACCAACCCCTCTCAGTTTTTACATATATATTACCTAAAGGCATAAATTTTTAGAACACTGGCTGTAATCAGCTGCAGGTAAAAGGCATTAGTCTTGGGAAACAAAGTAACATCCTCCCCCCAGAAACAACACATCATGAACATTATAGTGTTGACTCAAAACTGGTCTATGCTTCATGGACCTATGGAATTTAAAAAGAACGAAGGGGCACAGTAGTGTCAGAAACTACACCCATAAAGCTTTACCATCATTGCTGCCTGAAAATGAGCCAACCAAGGACAAGGAGAGCAGAGATGCTAAGGGGGGCGGGGGTAGGAAAACCCAAGAGACCTCAGCAACTAAAAGAGGGAGAAATAGTCTTCCCCAGGGAAGAGCACAGCAACTGACCATCCCATACCAAACGGTCAGCTCTGAAAACATAAAAATAACATTCTACAGACTGATCACGCACACACGTGCGCGCACACACACACACACACACACACACACACACACACACACACCAATTAATGAAAAAGACCATGGATCTACAAGAGAGAAAGGAGGTCTATATGGGAGAGTTTGGAAGTAGGAAAGGAAAGGAAGAATTTATGTAATTATATTAATCTCAAAAAATAAAAGACATAAGAATAAAAAACAAAAGAGAGATAGAGAGCACTCTGTGTTATTGTCCCAATATTTGAATGACCAGTGAAAAACTGGACTTTAATGGAAGAAAAACATATGAGCAACACAACAGATTAATAAACCTTCTTACATATATTTTACAGTTTCAAAGAAATTGATAAACCTTATAGTGTAATTAAGTATGTCTCTAATTATAGTAAATATTCAGATTTAAAATTTTGTACATTATACACCTATTGGACTCAAACATGTCAATTTATGTATATGTTCATGTGTGTGTGCATGTGTGTGTGTGTGAAGAACTCCAGCACTTCAAGGCCCCCAGATGCAAAATATAAATATCAAACATGTAACAGAATTGCTAAAGTTGGCTGCATTTTTTTCTGTTTTTACCCTCAGCAGCTATTGGTTAAAAATCCTGTCATAGTTCTTTATTTAAGGAATATGGACTATTTTGAACTTTACTATGATATATAATATTCAATTTAAAACTGAGGTGATATTTTTATAAAGTCTTAAGGGATATGGCTTTCCTGCTATAGCACCTTTTGTCAATATGCCATAGAACTACTTCAATCCTATTGTGAGGATAATGCATTACCTGGAAACGTAATCTGAACCTTGTCAACTTTCTTCTACTAACTGGGAGACAGAATCATAGATTTTTGGCTACTAATTGAAATATTAACTAAAATTTCACATATGAAAACTATTAAAAGTAATTAACTCCAACACAATTCACATAATAAATACATAACTAAGCTTAAAAATTATCTCTGTGCTGCACGTGTGTATGCATGTTTGAGTGTGAGTATGTGCACCTTGTATGTGCATTGTGACTGTAGAGGTTGACACCACATCTCTTTTTCTATTACTCTTCACCTTATCTTGGGAGAGACAGAACCTGAAGCACTGATTAACTAGACTGTCCAGTGAATCCTAGGATTCTCTTGCCTCTGTTTCCCAAATCTAGGATTACGAACGGCACATCCACCTGATCTGTTAAGTAGATTGTGGAGCACATTCACCTAGTCCCTTAAGTGGATAGTGGAGCACATTCACCTGGCCCCTTAAGTGGATGGTGGAGCACATTCCCCTGACCCTTTATGTGGATGGTGGATGGTGGAGAACATTCACCTGACCCCTTAAGTGGATGGTGGAGAACATTCACCTGCCCCCTTAAGTGGATGATGGAGATCCAAACACAGATCTTCATGCTTGTGCCCAGGCTCTTGGAAGTTTATTTTTTGATTTACTAAAACATAACAACACATGGAAAGTTAGATATTAAAGGTCTAGTTCTCAAACCACAACCTGACTTAACAGAACTGTTTAGAATCCTAGTTCATAAGTAGGGTCTAGAATGATGTATCCAGTACCGTACTACAGTTTCACAAATCCTCTCATAATTCACTTGGCCTCGTGTAAAGAAATGGGGAAGGCAACTAACATCTCATATTTAGGGTGTTTTGGTAAAGAAATTAAATATAAGATTTAACCTTTTGAGTGTCATCATCGTTCTATTCAAGTATCTCTAAAACAATCATGGAGATTGTCTCAGAGTCATTTGTACTGTTTCATTTTTTTCTGACTTGAGATCTTATCTGTAACTAGCTAAATCCTTAAGGCTAAAATTGGACGCATTTACTTTGGAAATAGAGATATTTGTTTCCAGCCTTTCTCACATAATATTTTCACAAATAAATCCTACCTTTCTCTCTAATTTGAATGAGAAAAAAATGTGGTGACTTTTTTTTATATGTGATTTTAAGACACTTGGCAATGACAAGATGCATCCCAAAACTCACGTGTGACTGAGACAGAGGAATCCTCCTGGAATCTTAGAATTACTGTTTAGGACATTATGCTAATTAGCATTGTGCATCTAGGACCCTTGAGACTTAGCATCCCCAGGTTCTATACCTGGTACCTCTTGCACATCACTTAGAGCAAGCTGACATTCCCTTCTAATGCCATGTTGTTCTCTTCTCTATGTGGACAGCCTGAATGCAAATGCAGAACTCATGTCCATACACAAATACCTGGTTCTAGTTATTTTTTCTGTTAACTGAATGAGAAATTTCTAGGATTCCTATAGATTTTTATCAAGACAGAGTCAAGACAAAAGATATTGGTTTTCCAGACTCTAATGTTTCAATAAATGAATTTTAACAAGAATAGAAAGGGGAAATGTCCTGACACTTCTTTTGACCATAGGAGCAAAGGCTTGGGAAGGGGTATATTTTACACTTTTCAAATCTGGTGGTACCATCTCTTGCTCTTACTTTGAAAATATCCATTCCAGCAAAGAAATTGAAAGTGCATTTCCCTCTCCATATTTTAATTTCCAAATCATATTTTATGCTGTTAAATTGAACTTTGGCTTTTAACTTCCCAGAAATAACAATGAAAGTGACAAAGTATACTTGTACTATCAAAAAGAGAACTTACCACACATTTTCATCTGTAGTACAGTGTAGCTGGGTTTTTTTACTCTTTGGGGGCAGCCACCTAGCTCCCAAATAAATACACAGAGTCTTATTCTTACTTATGAATGTCTAGCCTTAGTTTGGATTGTTTTTCTTAAATTATCCCATCTACCTTTTTCCTCTGGGCTTTTATCTTTCTCTCTTCTATCTACCTTTCTTTTCTTCTTACTCCATGGCTGGATGTGTGACAGGATGGCTGGGCCCCAGTGTCCTCCTCTCCTCCTCCTTTAGTCGATCCTCCCTCTTCTTTCTTTTTGGGCCTAGATTTCTCCTCCTATTTATTTTCTCATCCTGCCAGTCTCGCCTATTCCTCTCCTCCCTAGCTATTAGCCGTTCAGCTCTTTATTAGACCAATCAGACGCTTTAGGCAAGCAAAGTAACACAGCTTTACAGCGTTAAAGAAATGCAATATAAAAAGAATGTAACACATCTTTGCATCATTACACAAATATTCCACAGCATAAGCAAATGTAATATATCTTATGTTAATATTCCACAACGGGAAAGAGAATAATTGAGCAGTTGCTGAAATGCTGGCTTTGTGAATACATGAGCATCTTTTTATCTGGGTTTGAGCAGTCAGTTCAGTTCTCTATACTTTCAACTATTTGCTGTAAATTAGAAAAAAAAAACACACTCCTTAGACAGACTCTATGGCTGAGAATGTAAAGACACTTGCCACCAAATTTGCCAGCCTCACCTGGATCCCATAAGAGAAACAATGTCCACAAGTTGTTCTCTGATCTCCACACATGCAATACCACATACAAAACTAGGCAAACACACATACAATAAATAAGCTAAATATAATAAAAAAGAACTTTTAGGCTATGGTGGTTACCAAGATCCTTCTGGTGTTAATAACATGAAGAGTCCCAAGTGCTATGCCTCACAGCTGTGGTGTGCTAACTGTCTTACATTTCTAAACCTTCATGCCACATTCCTCCTTATATCCATGATTTTTTATCCAAAAGTTTGCTAAAATAACTGTATTGTTATTCTTATTATTTTTTCTTTATATTAAGCATTATTTTCTGAATATATTTTCTCCTTTATCATTCTCCCATTGGACCCTAACAAATTGTAAGAATATCCTTTATTATTTTTGATCATAATACAAGGATATGTCTTATGTTTAAGTATATATAATCATATATATATATATAATCATATAAGTATATACCAACTATTTTAAGAGTAAATTTTCTAGGAAAATAAAGTTAAGAAATAAAAGATAACTTTTGAAGTTTCTGCCATGTTTCAAAACATCTCCAACAACAAGAGTAAATATCATACAAATTTTAGATAGAAAATAATGATTATTTAGCAAATATTTTTCACTCAGTTTTTTTATTTTGTTTGGACTGAAGAATCAGTCAGCAATGTTGGAATATATTTGCTTCATATCTTTCTGAAAGTATACAAATAATTTAATCCAGCAGAGAAAGATGAAACATGTGGTTGGTTCTTTTAAAACTGCATTCTTTCAGTGGAAAAAGAACCAAAAACAAAGCCACACACATCTAAAACCTCTGGCAGGACTGAATCTCATTACCACTCTGTGTTTTTAATTGAGACAATGAAACTTCAGGACAAATAGCTGTCTGTGCACTCTGGCTAGCTTCCTCTGCTGCGCCTCCTGCTACAGGATGAGATCAGAGAATGCTTTGCCGCTGTGCATTGATTGCCAGCACCACATGTCTGAATCCTTTGATTGACTGATCTCCAAGACCTCCATGGCTGGCAGTGGGAAAGATTCATTTTTGGAAAACCTGGAAACTTTTCTGCGTCTCCTTCAGGTTTTCCATTAAGCCTTGAAAAGTAAAAGTGTTTATTCTTTATTAAAAAAATAAGAAAGGGTAACTCTACTCACTCTACTAATAAAAGATGCATATAGGTCTTGACTTCTTAACAGCGATGTGAAAAGATTTCCAGAGATTGTTCTTCATATCTCACATTTCACAATTACAAGTTCAGGAAAGGCAGAGTCAGATCCAGGCATCATGTATTTCTATCAAAAATAAATCTTAACACATGAGATACATAAAACGGGCATAATTCTCAATACTTCAGGATACGCTGTAACTGAACACAATGTGTTTCTTGTGATGGTAAATGAAAACTCAAAATAAGCATATTTAAGAAATAAAAAAACTAGTAGAGAGTGATTTATTATCTGCAACAAGCAAGAACACAGAAGTTATTGCCAAAGCAATACTCTCCTTGGACAAAGAAAACAATTACGTAGAGACTGGCCTATTCCTAAGCATGCTGACTTTAAGATCATGGAAATTAAAGAAATTAAAGTAGCTTTAATGGCTTATTAATACAAAGAGTCAGTACTTATTCCTATTGGTGATCGGGAGGGATACCCTACCTCTGGATAACGGGCATAGTTGTAATAGGGATACCCTACCTCTGGATGATGGGCATGCTTGTGATAAGGATACCCTAACTCTAGAAGACAGGGATGTTTGTGATATGGATACCCTCCCTCTGGATGATAGGGATGCTTGTGATAAGGATACCCTACCCCTGAATGATGGGTATCTATGGTTACCTTACCTATGGATGACAGGGATGCTCTGTCTTTCTAGTCAGAGGACTGAAATCAAGCTGATACTGACTTGGAAGCTTCATCCCTACCAGCTAACTTTCCTAGTGCTGGAAGGTGCTATCTCTTATTGGAGGAGCAAAACAAACATTATACAGGAGATAAATTTTCTACCTGATTTCAGCTGGTAGTTAAACCTTGAAAAGGCTAGATTTGAGATTAAAGCTGGGGCAATTAAAAATAGATTGGAGCTACTGAGAAGTTTACATTAATGAAAATTTTTATTAATAAAATATATTAATTATATTATATGTCTAAACATATAAATGAAAATTATATCAAAATTATAAAATAGTTGTAATCCTTAAAATGTATTTTGCATATGTTTATGTGGATGAGCATATTTATTTTATCTCTACATGTATTCTTGTATTCATATATTGTTTGCATGGTACCAAATAGGCTTATAGGTAAGTGAGCATACACATAAATTAAAACTGTTTAATTAATACAAATACTTACAGTCTACATGATTTAAAAATATTTGATAAATAGGTTAATATAGACTTTTGGGGAGAATAAGGATTGATGTGCATCAAAGCGCACAGTTTTAATCTCAGCACTCAGGAAGCAGAAGTAGGCAGATCTTTGTGAGTTCAAGATCAGCATGGTCTTCATAGCGAGATCAAGGTTAACCAGGACTACACAGTGAGGCCCTGTCTCAAAAAAAAAAAAAGTCTCCTGACAGTATTGTGATCTCATATGTATATCTGCCCTGTTGTGTCCAGAAAATACCTTTTCCTTGTAGCTTGGCTATGCGTTTTTGAGATTATAATATAGCTACATCATTTCACCTGTCCCTCTCCTCCCTCCAATCCCTACCATGTATCCCTTCTTTCTCTCTTTCAAATTTATGGCCTCTGCTTTCATTAATCGTTATTACATATCATATTCACATTTGTTAGCATTTGTTTTGCCTGAGTTGTTGGCTAGTATATCTGGGGTATATCTCTTTATTAGATATTTAAGTTATTCCGTTCATTGCTTTCCATGTATCCAGACAGAGATCACACCATTTAGAGAAAAAGAAAGGTCTTTTCATAATAGTTAAAAGAATAATCTTAAGTCTTATTGATCGGGACTCGTATAGAGTTCATATGTTAATGGTTAGGCATACATCTCATTATTTTGTTGAGAAACGTCTCACACTGTGACTGTTTCTCTTTTGCGATCTGTGTAAGGAATCAAGGGTCAGCAGAGGTCGGACTCCAGGTGTTCTGGTCCTGCTCATTAAAGTGTGGAATTCTCCAGCAGTGCTGTGATGCCTAAGAAAGTCTGCAGCCAAGGTCTGCAAACAGTTAACTATCTCAGAGTAGAAAGCTCAAAGGCAACAAAGCCTTGCTCTGAGGCCAAGGACACTCAGCATAGCCATTTGTCTCACAATGACATCCACAATTAACCCTAGCTTCTTAAGTTTTAAAGAGGGAGCAACATATAACGACATACTGTAGTCTTATATTGCTGACATATGGCTGATAATTCAAAATTGCCTTTCTCTTCCTCCTTCAATATTGCTATTAAAAAATTTAAAACTGCATTGAAACATGTAATTTCATATACAAAAGCTATTAATATGTTATGTAAAATTTGTTCTGTTAATGATTTTTCCTTGGGAAAATGAATGATTAGGTCTAAATTGGAAATTTCTTAAAATGTTTTAAAATATAAATATAAATAAAAATGAATCAAAGTAAGGCTGGAAGGACAAACAAATAGTGAGAAAAATAAGATAGAGTCAAAGAACAAAAGTATGTATTTTTAGATGAGCTCTAACTTCTGCATGCCTGCTAAATATGCCAATTTTGTTTTTGGTTAAAAGGAGAGGCAAAAATTTGGTAGTTGAAGGAAGTATTCCACTTTTTAATTTAAAATATGTCTTCTGTCCTGCCAGGGCTCCAGCCCATTCCTTTGGGCATAATATCACTCTTTACAGTATGTCTCTTATCTCAGGGGAATTAAATAGCATATAGGAAAGAAAGATTTGGTTATGAAAAATTGCATGAACAATTGTTAAATGTTCCCACAGTTTATTAAACTTACTATAAAAACTTAATCTCCAGATTCATATTATTCCTATGTATTCAAAATGACAATGGACTTGCATTTATTTCCTAGGCAATAGGTGCAACTTCCTTGACGTTAGGAATAAAATGAACGTTGCATGCAACAGGCAGACACCAGTCACATACATAAGTCTACCTTGGCCAAGTTTCATCAAAAACTGGTTAAAATTTTATCTATTGCCCTAAATTACATAGACACTGCCCTAAAAGGAACTCAGTCTCAGACCCTTCAAAATGCTATATAAAAGGCCCTTCCCAAGAGAAAAATAAAACAAAACAAAAAAAAAAACCAAAATGACAGCTATAAAATATAGGCTGATGTAGAAATTGCTAATAAAACACAATCAATTTAGGTCTGATGATGTTGAGCACTCATATATGTGAGAACCTAAAACTTCTTTCTACCGAGGTAAGAC
Organism: Ondatra zibethicus; assembly: GCA_004026605.1. Taxonomy (NCBI): domain Eukaryota; kingdom Metazoa; phylum Chordata; class Mammalia; order Rodentia; family Cricetidae; genus Ondatra; species Ondatra zibethicus. The sequence goes on from PVIU01016441.1 coordinate 22,845, forward strand.
ATCACACCTACAAACCGGGAGATGAAGGTTATTAAAAACTTGGAAAACAAGGTCCTACCAGGATTAGCCTAGCCCTATTTGGACAGCATTTATTTAATCTTATTAACTATGATTTCTTCTCTTAAAAAACAAAGTGTGATTCCTTGAAGTCATTGTACCAGAATAAAGAGACAGCAATAAAAGACGCAACTCGAATGAGTTTCAAAATGCCCACTCCTTTGTATCAGAACCTGTACTTACTCTAAAATAAGGAGTAAAGTAATTAGGAGATTGAAGCTATAAATGATTCATTCTGCCCTACTAGTCTAATTCACGTGTTTGTTTATATAGTTTTAACCTTCTGAGTATCTAGTATCTTTTGCATTTTAACCAAAACTTAAAATAATATATAATACATTTATAGATGAGAGATAGCAATATATCCTATAGCTTATTCTTTTAGCTGACCTAATTTACTTCACTGGGTTTTGGCTTGTATTCTCTGGCAATTTATTTGTTTTCATCTTCATAAATTACAAATGTTAATTTACTGAAAATGTATTATTTATCTCATATTTTAAATATGCCTTAAATATTTTAATATATATATATATCACATACATATGCACATAACCTTCTCTGGCTATGATAGTAGGCTATTCTGGGTAGTTATGATACCTATCTTGATTTAGCATCAGGAGATCCCAAAATATTTCCAGCTATTGCCAATACTATTGTTTATTCTCCAGAACTTAACAGGAAGCCCTTTTACCAAAGACACTACACACTTGAGTCACCTAGTAAGTTTTAAAAGCTTAAATATTTTTGAAGTTTAATTCTTTGAGCCATTATGTATACCTCCTAATTTACTTTAAGATTTTAAAAGTTTCTGAAGCTCAGATTAATTATATTATAAAAGGTGTGTGTCAGAACCAGAAATTCAACTTTCCGCAATGATTTTGAGCCTCTGTTTTTGTTTGTTTTCCCACTAATATTTATTGATTAATCTGCCTTTGACAGCAACTTAAATGTTTAACAACCATATAATGATATTAAAAATCTACAAATGTATCTTAAACTCAATCAGTACTTTGATCTCTGTTTTATAACATATCTGACTGTTTATATTTTAACATCACACTGGTTAATAAAGTCTCACAATTTAGATATACTATCAGAAAGGTCAACATTTTATCGTATTTACTCTGCTTTGTTCAGGTCTGTCTTAGATTTCCTTCCTTTATTTATTCATTAAAATTAAAACTCATTTTATCTAGTTAAAATTATTTTTGTTTACTTTTTAAGATTTATTTATTGGGGCTGGAGAGATGGCTGCGCAGTTAATAGTACGTACTGCTCTTCCAGAGTTCAATTTCTAGCACCCACGTGGTGGGCTCACAACCATCTATAACTCTAGTACCAGGTGTTCTGAAGCTCTCTTCTGGCATTCATGGCCACCCATCATGCAAGAGAGCACATATTTAACATCTATATGCACAAGATGAAATTACTTTTAAGATATATTTTTCTTTATAAATTGTGTGTGGTAGTGTGTGTTATATGCCTGAAAGTTAGAATTAGAGATGGTTGTGAGTTGTCAAACATGGGTGCTGGGAACCAAATTTGGTTCCTGTGCAAGAACGCCATGTGTTCTCTCTCTCTCTTCTCTCTCTCTCTCTCTCTCTCTCTCTCTCTCTCTCTCTCCATATATATATATATTTGTTGAAAATGTATTTTTTTCTCTCATACAACATATCCTAACCACATAGTTTACCCTCCCTCTACTCCTCCCAGCTACCCCAACTTCCCCTGTCCCCCAGATCCACAATCCCTCCACTTCCTCTTCAGTAAAGATCAGGCTTCCAAGAGACAACATTCAAGTAGGAAAAAAACAAGATACAATAAGACAAGACAAAAGGCTTCATATTGAGGCAGACCATGGCAACCCGACAGGAGGAAAAGAGTCTCAAGAGCAGTAAAAAAGAGTCAGAAAATACAACCGCTCCCACTGTAAGGAGTCCCACACAAACACCAAGTTGACAGCCAAGTCATCTTTCCAGTCCAAAACTTTTATTTCTGAAGTGGTTATTATAAATAATAATGGAAATATGGGTACAAGATAAAGGCATATTCTTTAACTTAATATTTAATGTCATAGAAGATAGCAGAAGTTTACATCTATTGTGCCAGCTTCAACTGCTGGCTGAAATGCATATCATTATGTACCTGAGTCTTAACTCAAAATCCTTTTAAAATTAAATGAAAAATGTCAGTGTTAACTATTTTGTTTTACATTTGTTTTGTAATATACAAAAGGCAAACATAACATTTAGTACTTGTTAACATGACTTGCAAAAGTATGTCCAAATTATAAAAGAAATCATATAGTCATGCAATTGTGTGGATTTTAAATGGACAATATATTTTACACACTCAAAAATATCCTGATACATTGAGCTGTCTTCGGTAAACTCCAATACATTAGGCGTGCTTCTACGTATGGGTTTATATTTATATGCAGTTAAAGGTGTCATGTGGCAGAAGTGTAAGGAGTTATAAAAATGTTTAAACAGAAATCACAATGGTTCCTCACGGCTGCTGTGCTGATGCCCATGAAAACCCTACAGCACAGAGCTGGCAGAGATTGTTTGATACACTCAGAAAGCAAAGAAACGGAGACTCTGAGAAATGCACACAGCCAATCCTTACAAAAGAAAAGTTCAGTCAGTGCTGTAGAAGGCAAGGCAATGCTCTCTCTACTACTGTGCTCTGTAAAGGAATTGTGGCTACCCTTAGATAATCTCTTACCTACTTAATCCCCCTATTATAATCGCATTAGACATTATAACTTTCCTCAGAGCAATGTTATCCGATAGAAATTTCTCCAGTTATGGAAATATACAAATGCAGTAGCCATTAGATTTGTGTAGCTATTTAACATGTGAAATATGCTTGCTGGGGATAAAAATGGAGTCATATTAATTTCATTTTAATGTTTTAAATGTAAATGCCAATGGTTAAATGTAGGTAATAATTCTTTATTTTCCTGTGAGTGTCTAAAAAGGCTTGAACAAGTCAAATGCAAAAGTTACTGCACAACAGTGTTCACACATTCATTTCAATAATGTAAGACATGAACAAAATCAGAAAACCTATCATTAAAGTTTTACAAAAGTTCACATCTATTTGCATAGTTTGTTTGTAAAACTCTGATAGCTGAGATGTTTTCCTTGCTTCTTAATTAAAAACTAATATTTCTTATATTTATAGGTGTGTTTTGGTATTTGACCTCTTCATATTTAAGGAAGGATTAAATTGAGCTAATGACATATCTACTTCGCTACTTTATTACTTTCTTCTTTTAGATTTCTAGCAATTTTAAGTGCAATATAATCTCACTATAGTTACGGGCTGTACAATAGATATTAAAAATATATTTTTCTATCTAACTGAAACTTGTGCCTTTGACAAACAAGCTTCCTTCCCAACCCTTCTCACCTGCAGTAACACTCTTAACTTCCACAGGTTTAACTTTTGCACACACAAGTAAGATCATTTATCTTTCTGTGTCTTGCTTATTTAACTTAGTACAGTACTCAATAGTTTAATCCATATTTTCTAAAATGGTAAACACACTTCTTTCAACATTGAGCACTCCATTGAGTAAGTGTACTACATTTTTAAAACCATTCACCCAATTAATGTATACTTATGTTGACTCCTAATCTTGACTGTTGGACAAAGTTGCAATGAGATAGGAATTCCAATAATGCTAATTTCAATAATTTTGGATATGTATATACATATGTATTTTTATGTGTGTGTTTATACATGTATGTGTGTACACATATCTCCAGAAGTGAAATTGCTAAATAATATGATACTACTAACTCTCGTTTAGGGAAGCACCAATATACAATTTTCTATAATGGTATACAAATTGACATTCTTGCTGTTAGCATATAGGGGTTGACATATTTCCATATTGTTAATTTTAATCTTTCTGTAATAACAAATGAGAGTCATAGGTCACTTTGGTTCTGTGTCACATTCACCGGTGATTAGTGATGCAGTACAATTGTAAGTGAAAAAAATCTAGGGGCATCATAAAACTTGATAACAAATTAGATCAGTCATAACAAGAGACTTGAATAAAAACAGATATACATGCCAGTGGAGTATATAATGAGCTTAGAAGTAAACCCACACTTTTATCATCAATTGATTTCCAAGAGGAAAATAATGTTCTTTTCAAAACTGACTGATGAAATTTTATTCACGTGCCAAAAAACAAAAACAAAACAAAAAACCTGGACCCTTGTTTAATATCATTCACAAAATTAACTAAAAAATCAACTCAAAATGAACCAGAAATGTAAGCACAGGGCTTGAAACTGAATCTACTAAAAGAATTTGTAGCAAGGAATCTTCAGACTGTTGTTTGGATAATGACTTTTTATTTTCTTCTAAAAATATGTGAAATAAAAACAAAATGGTCAAGAAGGACTTCACTGAACTAAAAAATCTACTGCACAAAGAGGAAAAGGGAGACAAAACTTACACACTGGGTGAACAGATTCACATACTACATACCTTGTAGCCAATTCACAGTTGAATGAGGTTAGGAACTCATACCACTCAATAACAATTTGGCAAATTTCAGCTGAAAACTTGGAAAAAGGCATGAATAGACATTTCTTAAAAGAATGTATCTAAATGGCCAAAGATATAAAATGTACACGTTACCACTAATCTTTGAGGAAATGATATCCTTTTCTAGTCTTGATAGTCTATGGATCATGTTTTTCAGCTACATTGATTTTCAAGTAATCTTTTTTGAAGAAAAGAACCATTGTGACTTCCTTGAATTTCTGATACCAGATGCTCACATCTGCTCAGTGTCACACATTAGAGAACATGAGCTATGATTAAAAAAGATTACCAATTCTGTAACCTATTTCTCGATATTTTATATTTTTAATTATTTTATTCATTTCTAAATAATATAATAACTTCATTTGTCTCTTCTTCTTTTCTCTCCAAAACCTCCCATATACTTCTCCTTGCTCTTTTTCAAAGTCATGACCTCTTCTTTTCATTAATTGTTGTTAGATGCATACATATATATTCCTAAATACATAAATAAAACCCACTCACTCTGTATAACATTACTTGTTTGTGTATGTTTATAGGCTTAGCCATTTCTTAGCAGATAACCAGTTAGTGAGCTCTTCCTGACTTTACCATCACATTAATGATTTCAGTTAGATAAAGACATACATATTTAGAAAGTTGAATCCAGACATGTTAAACACAAAATGAAAGGGATCAATGTGGTAAACTTTTAACAGGGTCATGATTTGATGACTGTTTAGATATAGTCGCTGAGAGAGGAATGGAAAATATTCTTTTTCACTGTTCACTTGTTGATAAAATGGACACACCACTGAAACAAAGTAGAAAGTCAAAATCAGGTTGGTTGCCAATACCTGCAATCTCAGCATTTAGGAGGATGAGAAAAGATAATTAATTTCCTGAGCTACATAAAGCTGGGGGAGATAGAAATAGAGATAGACAGAGAGGGAGGGCAGGAGAAAGAAAGATAGAGAGGAAGGGAAGAGAGAGAAAAAAGAGAAAGAGATAGAGAGACAGAGACAGAGGAAGAGAGAGAGGGTGAGATAGAGATAGAGAGAGAGATTGCCTTTATGACAGCCCAGCAGGGTTCTGTCATAGGGAAAGTGAGCTACTACAGGACCACCCAGCAAGGCTGAAGTGACTGTGTGCCAGGGGCAGTATGTACTAATCTATACCTTCCAGAGGACAATTGATCGTCAGATCAATTCTTTTGATTTTCTTTGGACCACTAGCTCACAAATAACAACCCAGAGACTTATTACTAATTATGAAAGCTTGGCCTTAGCTATTATAATGCAAATTAACCTTTTCTTACTATTCCATGTTCTGCCACATGGCTCAGTTACCTCTCCTCTGTACCATATGTCTGACTTCTTCAGTGTCTCGCTGGGGTCTCCCATGCCTAGATTTATCCCAAGTTCCTCTCTCTAACCGGAAGTCCCACCTATTCTCTCCTGCCTAGCTATTGGACATTTAGCTCTTTATGTGCACAGGTTCATATTTACCTAGTCTCTTCTTTGATTAGAAATTTTCATAAGAAGAGTCTCCTATTACACTTCTAAATTGCATAAAGACCATGAATACAGTTACCTGGCCTACTAGGAATCATGAACACCAGTCCACTCATGCACCCTCCATCTGTCTCCTAACCCCTGGAGCCTAGAATAGGGGCGGGGACAGAAAAAAATCATTTTGCTGCACTATGTGTATTTTCTCATAAATTTTGCATTTCATTTGTAATTAAGCAAAAGAAATATTTCCTAACAGTATATAAAATCCAAATAGAAATTTTCCTTATTATAGTGGTTACTAGTTGGAAACTGGTTATATAGTACCTCTAGGAAAAAATGAGTTAATACTGACTGATCATGCATCTATTTGGGGCTTTCAAAAACAGTAAAGTTTGTACCACCTGCCTCGTTTTTCGGGCCTGTTAATTATATGGTTTGCATGAATCACAGTGTGCTGTCTCTGAACTTCTGATCCACTGTCAGCAGGAATTGCACTTGTGGCAGTTTATTCAGCATGGTGAAAGACTCATTAGTGTTGACTAATAAATGTTATTTTCTTTGACCTCTATTTTTATAAGATTTTTTGTTTGAAAAACACTTGCTGAGTTAGAGGAAAAGTGTGATCACAAAATAGAACGAATACAGTTGAACCCTAAAACTGCAATCAGCCTGTTTTCTTTTTAGTGGCTCAGGAAACTATCTGGCTCAATCAACAATAGAAATGATCACATTAAAGTCATAGTAGTAATCTAGCCAATGAACTTCTGTTATTTTTTCATTTAGCCATTAGGATTATAAAATCTGGATATACTTTTTTTCATATGTTCTGTTTCTTTTTAATTATTTTTAATTAAAATGATATCATACACCAAATCACAGTTGGCCATATACATTCTCTGGCTTAGACTTATTAACAATGTGCAGTAATGATAGTGTAATAAAGGCTTGAAGTGTTTGACTTGATCGATTTTATGGTGTCAAGTAAGTAGAGGAGACAGGTTTGGAGCTTTGTCTACCACTAAATTCGAAGTAAGGATCAATTACCTTTCTACTGCCGTTCCTAGTGCATTATAGATAAGTGAATGTCAGGAAAGAGGGGAATGGATGAGCTGTTAAAAATGGGAAAGGGTCTGGAGAGATGGCTCAGTGGTTAAGAGCACATACTTCTCTTGCAGATAATATCAGTTTGGTTCCCAGCATCCATATCAGCTGACTCACAACTACCAACAACACAGTTCCAAAAGGGTCCAATGCTTCTAGATTTCTAGGGCACCTACACTCATGTGCACAAACCCACAGACAGACACACACACAAACACAGACAGATAGACAGACACACACACACAGAGACACACACACTCAACTAGGAATAAAATCTTAGGACTGGAGAGAGCCTCGGTGGTTAGGAGCATTTGCTGTTGGTCCAGGAGACCCAGGTTCAATTCCCAGCACCCTAATAGCAGCCAACAATTGCCTGTAACTCCAGTTCCAGAGAATCCAATGTCCTCTTTTAGCTTTCCAGGCACTGCACAAACATGGTGCATAGATACACACAAACAGAAAAAAAGAAAAGAAAAGAATTTTTTAAAAAATAAAATTTTAAAAAGTAAATAATAATAAAGATGAAGAAAATAATATGATACTTACCTGTTTCAGCACTCTGTATAATATATTCTCAAAATAAAATTTAAAAACCCAGAATTCTTTTTTAAACTTCATCTCTTTAGTGCTATTTTCTGTGCACTTAATGATATATTTTCCTCCTTGAAACTGTCTCTTAGCTCTCTGCCCTCTGGCATCCTGTAATTATATTTTAACTAACCTCGTCTATGCCATCGTTTTTAAGCTTTCTTGTGTCCTGAAAGAAAAATTCTTGTTTTATTGAGGATTTTCTCCTTTGGCTCCCAAACAGAACTTTCCTACCTCAGCATGAGATCCCTTTCAGTACTCTCAGCTCAGGTACCAGGCAAATGCCTGGGTGTGCTGTTCTCTTGTTCCATCTTCTTTTTTTGTCTGCATCTCTACTTCTTGCTGACCATCCTTGAAACATTTCTCAACTCTACTGCTTTTCTATTCCCTCTTGTTTGCATGTGTATATTATACATGGTCATATATGGACTACATGCAAGTCAAAGTTCAAAGAGCAGCCTTGGGTATCAGTCCCCCACTCTGTCCTGTTCTAAGATAGATTATCTTTGTTGTTTGATACTATCAACACAAGGCTAATGGTCTATGAGCATCAGAGATTCTCCTACCTCTGTCTCATGCTCCCACACCTGACTTCATGTGGTGTCTCAGGGTTCAAAATCAGATCCTTGCACTTATGTGGCCAATGTTTTAACTTCTAAGTAAACCCTGATCCCTCTGTTCAAGTTTTTACTGAAAAGTTTAACATGTGATTCAAATACAAAATGACAGCAAATGCCCCCATCTTTTAAAATAACGTGAAGGTTGGCCATCTCGATCTCATTCACTACCCTGCTCACAAACAAAATGCCTTCCATATTTCCAGTATTAGTTTCCTTCAGTCTAGATGAAGAATATAAAGACAGACATCAAATTTTATGTCACATGATGCACAAATATTTTATTTAGATGATCACAGTTATTTACCCTATTTTTTCAGATGTCTACCAGGTTTTCCATTCTTATTTCATTTCATCAGGTACCAGAAAAGTTTTCCTCTATGACTTTGCTTAGATATTAGATCTTCTAAGGATTCTATTTCCTTGCATATCTCCAGCCTTTGCTGGTATTCTCAAGTTTATGAATTTGTCAAATCATTCAAATGTCTCCCAACATATCTTTAATCTGTTTATATTTAGCAATCGCCTAGTAATTACTTCATTCCCTTTGATTCTCAAGAATTATCCTGAGATTACTTCTGTCTTTTTGTCATTCTCCAAAAATATGTGTTAGTCTTTTATAAACTTCTGAGATAGGATTCCCAAAGCCTGCTGTTATGGTTATCTAAGCCCAGAGGAGTAAAATGATTTTTACTGGCACACATGGAGAACACACACAACCTCCACACAGTGTTATCAGAAAAAGAAAATAGCATCCTAAATCAAATGAAAATGATACATAGAATAGTGGTTGCACCCCAAAGGGAATAGAAGCTTGAATGTTAATTTTAAAAATAAGACCTTAAAATGCTACCCATCTTGTTTAAAAGGAAAATTAAGTCTCTTAATGTAAATACACTAAAAGCTGGTAAATGGTGGTCAAAATTTTATATACCAAGATTGATCTGCCTTTGTTTTTGCTTCCAAATGTGGTTTTATAGAAAAGGAAAAGACGTGACTTTTCTTCCTTAATTGTAAATACAAGTCAGTCATCTGTCTACTCAACATCTTTGCAGTGAGATTTCACGGTGCCCCTCTTCACACACTGCACCTGAACCAAGATTTTTACCAGGAATGGCCCTGCATAAAGACCCCTAAATGGTGTCATGAGGTAATGAGCAAGTCAGTTTCCATGCATTTACAGCTCACCTGCAATACAGTGAGCAGAGACTGTCTTGTAGCTGTTTTATTACCCTCATCTTGCTGAAAGGTTTCCTAGAATTAGAGCATATTTAAACATATGACTCAAAATGAATATTTTTACTGTACCATTCTCAAGGGTCACAGCTTAAAAGGGAGACTTAGAGATATCTCTGCTATCAAAATTTTAATATATACCAAAATCACAAAAGTTGCTTTTTATTATAAGCCAAAAGAAAAAAAATCCATAAAATAAGCAGAATGGGTTATATTCTAATACATAAAATGATACTTTTTAATTTCTTTGGAGAAAAAGAATGTCAGTGTGTTGGCAATTTAAGAGCATAAGTCAAATTATAACTTTTCTGAACTATGTGAGTGTGCACATGTATTTCCACCCAACTAAAGAGCAAGGTTATATTATTTAAATGGAAATTAAGCATGCAATTGTGTTTATTTAAATTCAACACAAGGAAAAGTCATTAGTGTGCTAATTTTTTATCTCTTTTTCCAAGATAGATAGACCACGAGTTGAGGATGGACAGATTCAGCAAATGATATCACAGTACATCCATTTTTAATTTTGACCTTGAACTCTTTAAGTTAGAACAGCATTTATTTCATTTTGCTTTGAGCATGAGGCTCCTTGGAGCAAGTGAAACCCTTATCCATTGCCTTCATGTTAATCCTTCTACATCTGACTCTTTCTCTGTCTGCCCCATGACTCCATAGCAGAGCAGACCTCAGCGAGTTAATTCTTAGGTCTGAATATTATTGGTACCTTCCAACAAACTCTATGAAAGTGATGGATAGGATCCATATCTTCTTCGCAGTTAGACATTGTGACTCAGCTGGAGACGAGTGTAACTCATGGGTGAAAAGCTAAGTCTTCTGATTTCATAGACGGAATTTCAGAATATTGTGGACTGTTTTCACCCTTTACTTTTTTTTCTGCCTCCAAGGATTATGAGGTTCTGGGGGATGATTTGCTTTCCTGATTGCAGTTTCTCCAGGACCAAAGTTGGGATGACAATTACATCTATTATTCACTATTCAAGGGGGGAATCTTATAAAACTAATTATTAAATGTAAAAGTGTATACATCACATAGAGAGTCTAATATCCCCAAATGTTTCAGATCTTCTATCTACTTAAGTCATGACTTAAATAAATCACACTTTTCTAATATCTATGGTTTAAATATGCTGTTATGTTTAAAGAGTGTGATATTTTTGAATCTGTATATACCAATTATCATGTTTTATCAGTTGCTAGCAAGAATAAACTCTAATAAAAAGATTCGTGATTAATAAGAACTCAGCACTTAAATTTTTTTCTAATTTAGAGGTCTGAAGCTATTTTTTCTCTCCTTTAAAATGATTCTAAAAATGAGAAAAATCATATACTGAAGTATGAGAATCCTATGGTCCTTAGACAAGGTATTAAGTTTTATGGCATATAAGATATATGGGTATAAAATATATATTTTATGGGTATAAAAACATATACATTACCATTCGTATATCATGTGTCATATATATCATTTTCCACACACAACATATATACATACATATAAACAAGTTCTTATCAAATATTGTGTAATCAGAACTGAATGGAAAGATCTAAAACTTTGTATTGATTTTGAAGGTTTCTTTAAGGATTTATATTTGGCTCTCTGTCTTAAATTTTTTTAATATTTCTTGAAGTTCTTTATCTATTGATGTTCTACATTATATTTTGTATAAGTAAATTAATGTATTTATCATAGCTATTTAAAGGTATATCTAATGTTAACGCGTACTCATTTTTGATGAACGTAAGTCATTTCCTATTCCTTTCCATGTTTAGTAAATTTGAGGTGAACATTGTGGGACAAAATACTAAAACTTGGGTCACATCATTATCCACACAATTCTGTGATTTTATTTAAGTGACTGCTATTACCAGTAGACCAACTCAAATTTATTTTTCACCTATTGAGCATAACTATTTTATTTTTGCTTTAGTCTTGATTTTAAATCTTGCCGCAGTATTGTTCCTAATGCACAGACTTTCTGGGAAATCAAATATTTTATTGAAAGACTTTAATGTGATAGAATTCCAGCTCTAAACTATGTCTCTCTTATATATCTGTGTTACATGTGTATGTCTGTGTTACAAGTGAAAACATGTTAGATCATAGATAGATAGATGATGCATAGATAGAAAGATAGATAATAGAAAGATTGGTGATAAATAGAAAGATAATTATTTTATCAATGTTGTATAAAAGCTAGATGGTGTCTTTTACTATACACAGTCCTCCTTCAGTATTAGCAAGGGTTAGTTACAGGATCTCTCACAATTATTAGAATCATCAGACTCTCAAGAATCTTGAATAGCAGGGCATAATACATACATAATAATACACATGTGTATCTGCTCACATTTTTAAAACCATCTCTAGAGTACTTATACCTAACACAATGTATAAATTGCTGCTGTGCTGAATTATTTAGGAGTAATATATACATGTTCTGTATAGATGCTTTGTTCTTCTTTTAAAAAATTTTCAAGATCTCCTGAGTAAATTGGGAGTGTGGAGATCATGAGAGAGAGTAGAAAGGGAGGGGGTAGGAAGGGAGGGGAGCAGAGAAAATATATAGCTCAATAAAAACAATTTTAAAAAATTAAAAATTAGAAATTTCAATATGTAGGTTGGCTTCATCTGCAGATACAGAACCTCAAAATTTGTGGGTCGTGAACTGTATACAGAAATAGACACAAAGTATCTATGTACTTATATGCATTTTATAGACATGTAAGCATCATTGTATGTATATATATGCATAGAGATTAATATATTGAGTTGTCTTGTGTATTATGTGTGATTAGTACCAGGACTCCTCCCTCTGTAGATACCAAAAGTTGCAGATAGCCAAATCCCCTACATAAAATAATATAGTATTTTATATAACCTGTAACCATCAAATCCTATGCCTTAAATCACCTAAACATTACTCATAATACCTGAAATTTATGCTCTGGCAATGCTGAAACATGCATGAACAACCTGTATATGGAGGTTCTGTTAACTTGTCCATATTGGGTTTTATGGTCTAAGTTGATGAGGACGACTGACCAGGTCTCTTCCTCACTTATAATATCTAAGGAAATTTAAATACTACAAAACTAATTTTCATATTATATTGTTCAGGCCGTAATGACAAGAAAAGAGAAGTAAGCTTTTACATGTTTAGTAAAGAGGAAAGCATTGTAAGCTCAACTATATACTGTGTGAGCAATAATCAGACAAACTACTTAAGACATATATGTATGTATATATCAACAAATACATAAACTATTCAGTTTGAGCATGTATAATACTCTATATATGTATAATATATAATATATGTTAATCTGCCATTATTAGGAACCAGATATCCAAAGTTATTACCAAGTTATCTAATTTCTGACATTTGCAGTCCATATGATTCTGTGGTATTTAACTTGCTAGAACACTTTCTAATGAGATACCTTAGAAGTATTTCTAGAACTATTAGCACAGAGGGTGTTTAGTCTTGGTGTTAATGGCCTGACAATGCACATCTAGAGTAGACAGATTATCTTGGTTGTTTTTCTTAGGTGAACTTCATAAGTCTATACAAATATCTTAAATACAAATAGAGAATGATTCTGATGCTTTGTGCCTTACACTAATCAATTACATATAGTGTTAGCAACTGAATGTCCAACTGAGTCCCTGCACTTTCTGTCGTTTAAGGACTTTATTGTTGGTACTGGAGCAAACAGTAGATAACAGCATACATTGCTCTTGCAGAGGGCCCAGATTTGCTTTCTAGTGCCCACGTCAGGTGACACACAGCTTGCTGTAACTCCAGTTCCAAAGAACATGACACCTCTGGCCTGAGCGCACTTGCACTGATACACACATGCCCACATTTGGACACATACACACAATTAAAAAGAGTAACAATATTTTAATTTGTCATTTTAATTATAAATATATTTACCTAATTTTCCTGAAAATTTGAGGCAAATACTAAGAGCAGAGCACTTATTATTTTACTTCCTCTGAATATTGCTAGCACTGTTCGAAGACTGTTTAATATAGATAGGAATGAAGTTATTGACCATTGTTGCAGAATTCAAATTATCCATACATTATTAGTTAATGCTACAATACGGAAAGATTTCTAAAGAGAAATTCTATAATGCCCATTCAGACTAAAGCTGAGGTCATTGTAATACAGAAGTCACAACTCCAGTCTATTTATGAGACTCCCAGTCTCTTTAAGGGGCAGACCCATAACTTGTCCATTTGTATACTCACTTTCTCATTCATTCATTCATTCATCCACAGAAGGATCCTCCTATGCTGTGTATTCTCTTCTAAACTTGGGAAAGACAAAGACAAACAAAATAAAAATAAAGATTTTAAAAACAACACACCCTCGTGGGGTTTGCATTCAAGTGAGACAAAAATAAATGCTCCCCTTACTCTTCCCATCTATCTGAAAATGATAAGTGGGGTCAAAATCTAAAATAAATAAGCATATTAATAATTTTTTGTTTGTTGAAAGATTAATTTTTAAAAAACAAAGAATTAACTGAAGAGAAAATAGTCTTTAATTAGAGATAGTGACCTCACAGCAGAGTTCTTTTTTAAAAATCATGTTTTTATTGATTCTTTGGGAACTCCGCAACATGCACCCCAATCCTGCTCATTTCTCTGTCCCTCCGTACGTACCCCTCATCCACATAGCACCCTCAAAAAGAAAATACTAATTAAAGACAAAACAAAACAAACACAAAAGCTACTTCGCTCCTCCATCTTCCCTGCCTCTCCAACACATCTTCATTCATTTTAGCGGCACTGGGATCTGTGGTGTGTCACCAAGGAAATACTTTCGTCCATGCTGCTTTAATTGCAAATGATCATGAGTCCTAATCATGGAGAGAAAGTCAGTCATGCATAGATCTAGGAAGAAAGACAACACAAGTAATGCCCTGAACAGCCAAGTGACTGTTGGGGTTCAGGTCAGAACTAGCCCTGAATGCTGTGGCTTGACAGACACTGAAAAGTATGTAACAGATGAGGATAGAGAATGGGCCAAGATAAGCAGAATACAGCAGCACTTGAAGTAATAGCAACAATGCAGGCAGGTAGCATCCATAACACGGGAACCACAGGGCCTTGCCTGGAGAAGGTCTTCAGCAAGTCTGGAATTGTTCCTGCCTCAAGAACATGCTATCTGCACGCACCTTTCCTTTTCATCTTTTTCTTTTTTTCTTAATTTATTTCTCTTTCTTTCTTTCTTTCCTTCCTTCCTTCCATCCACCCTTCTTTCTTTTTTTGAGGTATTATTTAGCTAGATATGCTCCTTTTCTGAATTCTCCCTCACAGGTTACAGTAAAATGAAATCTCTTTGTAGCATTGTTGATACTGAGTAAGGGTAACAAAACCTGAAGTATGTACATTGAATCACACGTGCTCTGGAGTAGAAATAAACTATATAAAAATAGTATCACATCCTATGAAAGTAAGTTGGTGCTTGAAAATTGTTTGGTGGAGGCTGCTGAGTTAGAGCACAGTGAACAATGCAGAGAAGTAGCAGGCATTCACTGCGAACAGCACACTAAAAATCCAACCAATAGCATGATGAAGCTGGCCGTTTCCTGTTACAATGTGCACTTGTTTGCTAGAATTCTGTATTTTACCACATCCTGAAGAAGAAGTCTATGACTTTCGATTTCTTATACATATATAATACAGGGAAATTCATAGTTTTTCTATTCATTCATCAACTACTTTGTTAAGAATACATGCTGTCTACTTTCCTAGGCATATTGGGTACAAATCGTTAAGAAAATGTGGATATTAGATGAAATAACCCCGGTCTTGTCATTGCTTCATCCACAAATCTATCTACTTTGACCTCTAACCTACATTCTCCATTCCCTTCATAGTGAGGAATTCCTTGTCTCAAAGGAACTGTAAACTGCATTCAGAATTAGCATCTTCATAAACATGAAACTCCAGTTTTGCTTCAGGACCTACAGACTGATTGCAATAGTATTCAAATATTGTTTAAGTTTTCCTAATTTTAGAAAATCATCCTTGGATTTCCTTTCTCTTCCTCCACCTCGATTCCAACTTCCCCTATAGCCAAACAAACTAAAAGTCATTTTAAAGTAGATTCCCTATACCCCTCTTACTCAGTTCAGCTCTTATCTTCACGGAAACTTTAAATTCTTCCCTTACTCATAGTTTGACTGGCATCTTACAAGACTGACAGTGCTCTGTCCCACAGGAGGGGATCTCTTACACTGACTTTCTTTGGAATTTTTCAGTTACTTTTGAATCAGTGTCCATTACTTCCTTATATCCTTTCAACTCTTTCCCTTTATCTGGCATGTAAATATATGAATTACTCAGAGGTTAGCCAGGGCTATTTCTCACACTTCATTGTTTGAGTGATTTATCATCTTCCTGGCATAACTATCATTTGGATATCATGAAAGGAACATGTGTTGTTCAATCCAGTTCTTCATCTATGAGCAATACGTTTACATAGTCAGCTGCATGTTTCACATCTTTGTTTTGTGAAAAATAATTCCTATGCTAAAGGTTTTGCAGGAAATAAATAGGCTCCTATTTGAATGATCTTTTTAAAATTTATTTAAGTTGATACTGTGTTCTTACTCATTCTCCTCCCCACTACACATACTTATCACCTGTCTTTGCCAGTGTTCTGTTGCTGTGAAGAAATTCCATAACCATGGCAACTTTTACAAGAAAAGCATTTAATTGAGGCTTTCTTACAGTTTCAGAGGTTCAGTCCATTATCCTCATGGTGGGAAGCATAGCAGCACAAGGGTAGACATGATAACTGAGTTTCTGCATCTCAATCTGAAGGCAGCAGAGAGAGACACTGGTCATGGCTTGAGCATTTGAAACCTCAAAGCCTGTCTCCAGTAACACACTTTCTCCAACGAGGCCACTCCTACTTCAGTTAGGCAACACCTCCTAATCCCTGTCAAGTAGTACCACTCCCTAAGGTCAAGCATTCAAATCTATGAGCCTATGGGGCCATTCGTACTCAAACCACTGCTTCACCTCTAGCCCTCTTGATAGTCCAAATAATCCAGACTTCTGCTCCCACTGCTAGGAATCCTGCAAGTAGACCACACTACACAACTGTCACACATACGTAATGGACTTAGATTAGTCCCATGCAGGCTCTCTGACTGTTGGTCCAGACTCCACAAGCTCCTATGACCTCAGGTTAGTTGTCTCTGTGGGTTCCCTTGTAATTTCCTTGACTCCATCAAAATTTTAAGAGGCTGATCTGCTGGATATTGCAATCATGGTTAATTATTTTCTTTCAGGACTTTAAACTGTTTTTTAAACAATCTCATGCTTTCCTGGATTTTAAAGCTACTGATGAGAGCTCTGATGTTATTCTGATTGCCATTTATCTTTTGCAGTTGTTAATATTGTTTCTTTGCTTTGTATTTTGGCACCTCCACTACACTATAGAGGGGTTCATCTCTGGACCCATGTACCGGAAACTCTAAATGCTTTTTGTGTTTGAATGTTCACTTTTTTCCTATAGAATTTAGACATTTTTGTTACAATTTCACTGAATAAATATATTCTTTATGACTTTTTAATCTCTGACACTTCATATATCCCATGCATTCTTAGGTTTGGTCTCTTGATCATACTTCAGAGTTTTAAAATGTTATGGCCACGGTCTTCCATTTTCAAGATATGACCAGTATCCTGAATTTCTATGATGAATCTCAAAAGGAGATGCAGGATGGCTTGCAAAGCAAAAACAACAGATTAGTTATGGATTTCATACAACTCCAAATATAATTGAGACTATCACTTGATCTTAGACTGAATAATAAGTCCTTTCTGTACTGAGCAATGCCTTCAGGAACACCGAGGCATAAACAGAAATTTGTTCAGAAAAATAGTGAGGAGGGAAATGCAGTAATAGATGTTTAAATGAAAGAATGGAAAAATCCCCCAAATAGACCATGATATGGAAAATTTTAAAATAATGCTGGCCCATTCTGAATTTATTATAGAAAAGCCTAAAAGGGAATAAACAGTGACTTTCTGTTTTGTCTATGGCCATGTAACAAGTTAGCATCTCCACAAGTAAGCCAGAACTGTAATGCATATCCATAAAATAACCACTTGGGAGGATGAGCAAGGAATAACACGTGATCAACACCAGCCTTGGATACAGAAAGACATGATGCCTCAACAAAACAAAAGGGGGGAAATACTTGTCAAAAATGGTCCACCTCTCCTGGCAAGACATGTCCACTGTTGCAATAGTGACATGAACATCCTGAAACTAACCAACAACCAACTACTTTCTTGTGGGATTTAAGTTCTACCCCATAAGATGAAACCAGTATCTGGAACCATTATCAGGACAAGAACCTATAGCTAGGCAGGTCATAGGCCCTAAGGGAGAACATATTACTATTGTTTTGCTAAGTACACCTAGTATGAAAACCAGCTCTCAGTGGTTTATCATTATACCTATATTAATGCATCTCTCAACTCTCATCATATGAGCTTTTATTTGATGTAGATGGTGATTAGCATAGAGACCAACAACTGGCAAAAGCACAAAAAGTAAAAGAGTGCAGAATGTTCAGTCCTAAATGGGACATACACAACAATCCCTTCTCCCAAGGCTCAAGGGTCACTGAGAAAGAGAAAGTGGAAAGAATGTAAGAGCCAGAGGTAATGGAAGACTACAAGGAAACAGGATTTTATGGACACAGTGGGGCAGCTACACATATGAACTTAGCATTTGTAAAAGCATGTCATGTCGTGTACAAACCCAAGACCAAATCCCAGCTTGGAGACGGAACTTGGACAGGAAATCCTACCATAGCCATGGAACTACTAGTGATCATTAGCCAATAGGTAGGAGAAGAGGAGTTTTTTTTTTTTTTTTGTAAGATTGTAGTTCCTACTAAGTCAGTCAGGCTCTAGTGGAACGCCACATATACATGTATATTTAAGCAGCAAAAATTTGTCACTATCTTTTTAAGGATACAACATTGTATATATGAGCTAGAGGAATTGGATCTGGGAGAGTTGAACCAGGAGGGTGACAAGACCAAACACAATACATGAAATTCTCAAAGAACTAATAAAAATTTTTAAAACTCCTATTCCCATTACAAGACTCAATTTGTACTGTTATGTATTTTATATATTTTGACTATATGCACTATGAATATGTATATTTATTACATGTTTGTATTTATTTAGTCACATACATACCTCCAAAAGATAGTACTTTTAAAAATATATTTGACTTCAAAAATATTAGATGTCTCAAAAAGAAATCAGTCACAATACTTACCATATTTGGGAATTTCATCTAAAATTTCTTGTTGAAATTGGTCTTATTCTGATCACTGCAATACTGGCAAATAAGTCAATGTCTATTGTTTAAAAATCACGAACATTGCACTGGTCACCATTTTCAATTTTAGTTCTCTTCTAACAACAAACAAATTGACAGAGGTAAATACTTAAGTGTGATAACTAAGAAGCATTGTCGAAAAGGCTCACTCTTCAATCTAAGCTCAAGTGACAGATTCAATTTGATTTGTGAGTTGTATGAAAACCAAGGCTAATCTGTCTTCACTCAGAAAACAGACCTTCTGTGTGCTTGTCATCCCTTCTTTATACGGGAATTAGCATGGAAGGCAGATCTTGTGAGAAAGGTCACGTTTAACCTAAAAGATGCCAGAGTGATAGGAATAGTGACCCTGCTCTATTCTGTGCACTGCTGCAGGCAATCTAAACCACCTTGGAGAGCTGCATTTCACTAGGACCCTATACAATAATTTACTTTCTATTTTATTTGAATAGAGCCACATAGTGTACTGTCTATCAAAAACATCATATTTAAGATACTTGCTCAGGCTACCGTTAAAAAAACACCTCAGAATTATTGCCTTAAACTGCAAATTTGTTTTCCTACAATTTTGAAGCCTTTGAGTCCAAGATCAAAGTGTCATCAGGCCTGATTCCTTACACACAGCAACAACTTTGTTTCTTCACAGGGTCACTCATCCCTCTGTGTGTGTTACCTGTTAGATTGGATCAACACCCACTCCAATGACCTCATCTTAATTTAATGGCCATCTGTACAAATACAATCATACTCTTGAGTTACCGGAAACTAAGACTTTAACACATGAATGTGAGAAGGTTACAATTCGATCCATACTGTTCTGGGTTCTAGTTCCTCCAAAGTCTGCCTTAACATGCAAAATGCATTTATTTCATCAATTTATAAATTCAAATTCAAACAATTACATATGCATGTATATTATCTTACTTGAAATATGGATTGAACTTGAAGGAAGATCTCCATTCTAATACAAATTCTTTCTACCTGCAGAAGCTGCTGTGCAACAGTTTTTGCTTCCCAGATGATATATTCCCTCCAGAAGAGAGGAGGAAACTCAATGAGACTCAGCGGTCACATGTCTAGAACCGAAAAATTATTTATGGCCCCTATCCCACAGTATACAAAGAAATAAATACCTGCTTAGGGAGGCAACAGGCCAGGTGCAGACAGAAGTTTTAGCTGAGAGAAGAGATTACATGGGCCTGTGGATTGCTTACAAGATGCCCAGAAAGCTCCAGGCTTCTGGAGTATTCACCAACATTGAGGTGAACTTTTCATGATACATCTGATATTTTTAGGCACCCCTGCTCTTGTAAATAATCCCTTATATATACTTTAACTAGTAACCTCCAAGAAACTCAATGGTTTGCAACTTGGACATTGGTATAACCATTATTTGGAGCTTTCACAGGTTCCCTTCCTGGGGTGAATAAGTGTGTGCGTGTGTGTTTGTGTGTGTGTGTGTGTGTGTGTGTGTTTCATCTCCCCAGGAAAAGTCTGTCACCTAACAATTCTGATACTAGACAAGTTACCTGCTTCCAAAATATAGAGGCAGAAAGGTCACAAGACAGATATTTCCACTCTAAACGGGAGAACTCAGGAAAAGAATAAGAATGGGCTCCAAGACTCCTAGCATTTTAAAATATTTATTACATCAGGACCCCACATTTCATGAACAAATTCCACATTTATTTTTCTGAATTGATAGAATACCAGACTGGAAAATGCAAATAACAAGGTTCACTTTCTCCAATTTCTGAAGGTTAGAGAGTTTGAAACGTTGTAGGAAAAGTTCCATTGCATTTAAATGATTGAACAAAGTACTCTAGGTCTGTGCACTTTAAGCCAGGATGCCAATAGAGCCCTGTTAACCCCTGTCTTCCTTCTGTGTTCTCAAAGGGAAACACAGCCATTCCACAGAGCAGCTCTACTGTCTGACCTGTAGGATGCCCTTCCTTGTCCGGTCCCATCTCTGTCCCCAAATCCAAAGCTGGCAGACTCTCTACTAGTAAAACCTTCCGTGTTTCTGCCATTCACTAAAGACCCCTGATTAAGTCCTTCTGTGATTTCCTGTAGCCACTTCATCAAATGAGCATGTGGCCATATGCCTATATTCTCTCCAGAAAACCCTTCCACATATTTTGTGATTGGATAGATTCCCAGTTTCTATTTAAGATTTCTTCTTTCTCTATGTCCTCTCACACCTTGCCAGCAACTGCAAGGGAACCTAGGCCACGCCTTCAAACTATTTCTAATTCCCTCCTGTTAATACCCAAGCTCTCTGCTCACTCTACTTTTCACAAAAGCCAGAACATTATCTGGTTGTATTATTTGCCACATAGCAAAAATTGTCTTTCCTGCAAACACTGTTTGCATTTTATCCCAGAATTCACCAGATACTGATGTGGAAGTCTCCTCTGTGTGTTGCTTGTATTGGTTAATGAATAAAGAAACTGCTTTGGCCTGATAGGACAGACCTTAGGTAGGTGGAGAAGACGGAACTGAATTCTGGGAGGAAGAAAGCAGAGTCAGGAGAGAGCCACCAGAGTCGGACATGCTGAATCTTTCCCGGTAAACCACTGGCACGTGGCGATATATAGATTAGTAGAAATAGGTTAAATCAAGATGTGAGAGTTAGCCAATAAGAGGCTAGAGCTAATGGGCCAAGCAGTAATTTAATTAATACAGTTTCTGTGTGGTTATTTCAGGGCTAAGCAAGCTGGGGGGCCGGGATGAACAAGTGGGCCTCTCCTGTAACATGATACAGCTTAAATATTCAGATCCTATGAACTAATAGTCTACCCATTGTTATACATGTACATCTCTAGAACTATAAAATGCTTCCCTAGTGTTATAGTCTCTTCATGAGCCCTCACTAAAACAAACTTTCACATCTGTTTTATCAATGGTCTTAGAGGAAATCCAGGCTCTTGATTACATATTGAAATTCCTTGAGCCAACAAAATTCCTTGAGTCTGGTTTCAGAGCATCTGCACATTTTAAAGTATTTATTACATCAGCACCCCACTTTTCATGAACAAATTCCACATTTATTTTTCTGGAG